>JAKTWT010000068.1:0-124751 GCA_030582155.1 Hansenula lynferdii | reverse complement strand
TCCATACTTTATCTTTAAAACCATATCTTCTAATGTAAGTTTTTTTCTTAAATTTTGCAGTGGAGATGGTTTCTTCTACACCTTTGCCTAATTTTCTCAAGTATCTTGCAAGCAGCAGCACCTCTATCCATATAGACATATCCCTCAGTGTCGACACATCTTCAAATCTCTCCGTTGGTGTAGTCAGCTCGGTCAATGTAAATGGCTGAGAGTTGATTTGGACTTGAAAAAGAAATTTGAGCGGTACGGGAATCGAACCCATGCCTAGTGCTTGGAAGGCACTTATTCTACCACTGAACTAACCGCCCGATAAGATACGGGGTTCTCCAGACAGATAGGCTCAGTTTTGACTGCGATTTCCCCACAAAACGGTCGGGGACACACCCCATACGCATATACTTATGATCGTGGGGTGTTTCGTTGAACAATTGAGTCTTATACAGAAATGAGATTGAGATTGAGTTGAATTTCATCACCAGTTGAGGTCAATTGACTTGTCTCTGGACTTGTGTAGTGCATAGTACACCAAAGCGGTGAACGCTTTCCGTTATATGATAGTTCTACTAGAGATGTGACGAAGGACGAAGGTAGTTTGTCTATAGATCGTTGACCATGTATCATATATATAGCTGGTAGATGAAGCGTATGACATGAATCTATATAGAAGACCTTTTAAACTATCAGCGTCTCTCGTTGTATCACCTTTTGGCTGTCTCTAGATAGGATAAAATCTTCTCTTCTCTAGGAGCATTTCCGATGAGTGATTTACTTCATACAAAAATCAATTGGGGCAGCGTGATGTATTCCGTTTATGGAAAATGAATCAGATTATTAAAAGCATCTCGTGTATTTAAACATCTTGATCTGCTCTTAATTCTCAATTACTCTCTCCCATCTTAATATTAATGATCCCATTGATTGCACAAGGTTTCAAACACACACCTGTGATTATCAGTCGACAATTATCTAGATCAACACGAATTATGAGTGAGATTAAACTACACACTACATTGGATTCTTATCCAAAGGACCATATAACCAGTGGTGAACCATACTTGACTGCTAATTTCATTGACAATAAGTTCACCAAGTCCAAAGCGACAGAATGGTATGATTTACACGATCCAGCTACAAATAGAGTCATTTCTAAAGTCCCACAATCCACTGAAGATGAATTAAACGAAGCTATTGAGTCTGCTCAAAAGACATTCAAGACTTGGAAAAATGTATCTATAATGAAGAGACAACAATATGTTTTCAAATTTGTTGAATTGCTTAAAAAGAATCATGACCGTATCGCTTCTGTTATTGTCGCTGAACAAGGTAAAACTTTTGAAGATGCTAAAGGTGATGTTCTTCGTGGATTACAAGTTGCAGAATACTCAACTAGTGTCACCACCGAGTTACAAGGTGTTCAATTAGAAGTTGCTACCGATATGGAAACTTTGATGATTAGAGAGCCAATTGGTGTCATTGGTGCCATTTGCCCTTTCAACTTTCCTGCAATGATCCCATTATGGACGATTCCAATGGTTATCGCCACGGGGAACACTGCTGTAATTAAACCTTCTGAAAGGGATCCAGGTGCATCATTGATCTTTGCAGAGCTTTTGGTTGAAGCTGGTGTTCCACCAGGTGTGATCAATTTGGTTCATGGTAAAGTTCCAACAGTTAATAAACTTTTAGAGCATCCACATATCAAAGCTATTCAATTTGTGGGCTCATCTAAAGCTGGTGATTATATCTATGAAAAGGGTACAAAGAATCATAAACGTGTTCAAGCAAATTTGGCTGCTAAAAACCATGTTGTCGTGGTGCCAGATGCTAATAAGAACCAATTTATAAATTCCATTGTTGGTGCATTTGCCGGTGCTGCTGGTCAACGTTGTATGGCTGCAAGTGTCTTGGTCACTGTGGGGGAGACTAAAAATTGGCTACCAGATTTAATCAAGGCTTCAAAGGATCTAAAAGTTGGATCTGGTTATGATAAAGGATCACATTTAGGTCCATTGATCTCTAAACAGGCCTTAGAAAGAGCTCATGATTTAATCGAACAAGGTGTTAAAGCAGGTGCAAAATTAGAACTTGATGGTCGTGATGTTAAAGTTGATGGGTTCCCAGATGGGTATTTCCTTGGGCCAACAATCTTGTCTAATGTGACCCAGGATAATGTTGCCTATAAAGAAGAGATATTTGCACCTGTGTTGAGTGTAATTAATGTTGACACTTTGGATGAAGCCATTGAATTGGTTAATTCTAATCCATATGGTAATGGTGTTGCCCTTTTCACCACCTCGGGGATCCAGGCTAAGAAGTTCACCAAAAATATTGAGCCCGGTCAAGTTGGTATTAATGTTCCAATCCCAGTGCCATTACCAATGTTTTCATTCACTGGTAACAAGGGTTCATTCAATGGTGATTTGAACTTCTATGGTAAAGCCGGTTTCACCTTTTTAACACAGGCAAAGACCATCACCAGTCTTTGGAAAACTTCTTTGATTGATGAGTCCAAACCATCAACATCTTTCCCAACACACGATTGAAGATTTTCAAATATAATGAAATTTGCTATGTTAATCTATCCCTCTTTGTAAGCACTTATGTAATCCGATCTCGATCTTTGATTTTTGACATATAGAAAAAGACAACACCAATTGTTTTGGAGCCCTTGATGGACAGAAAAAAAAAGCCAGTTACAGAGGATCAACAGCGAGTGGACAAACACAAAGACTATCCTTTAACCATCATCACTAGAACCACTTATACCCACTCTCCAGCCCAAATAGCCTCATCAGGATGAAGACCCTGGACCCTGCGAATCAGGGCTATACTCCAGAGTATTCCGATGAGTTGTTAAGTGTGATTATAGACACGTATAAGGTTGAAATCAAGCCGTTCTTGAACGACTTGAAGCTACAGAAGATGATAGATTTGATAGAGATTATAGAATTTGACTTGGAGCATTATCAACAAAACCTGGTGAAGCATGATTACAAAAGATGTTTGCGTTATTACATTATGGGATTATTCTACATATATCTCATCGTACCCAATTCTATACAATTTCAATTCAAAAATAAGAACTATGAGATCTTCTTGTTCTTGAAACAGCTATATGAAAGGGAAATCAATATGTCAAATGTGAAATTACAAACTTTGAACTATGTGGGTTATCTTAATGAGAAGTTTACAAGTAATCATATTGAGTTTTTAAGAACCAAATCTAAAAGATCAAATACTGTATCTGACCTGAATATGATTCAAAAGTCAAATCTCACATCACTGACTCCCATAGATACATCTTCAATCTCACCAAATAGATCAAGAGCGTCATCCATTTCATCAACAACATCAACAAATTCATCAATAGTGGAGGAACTATGGTCTCCACCAGACTTACAACCCAATGATCAATTAAAATTGGTATCGGAAAATTATTCCACAGACTCGTTGAACAAGATTCCAGAATTACCTTCACATTCACCACCGCCATTACCTTCAGTCTCAGCCCCACCGATACCTCAAGCAGTGTCACCAGAAGATGAATTACCCACGCCAAATCAATTCAAGATGCATCATGCAAATACGATGCCTTTAAACTTGGAACCAACGCAACCTCCTTCAACATACGATGAAACCACGGATCCGGATTTCATTAGACAGAGACAAGGTAGGAAACAATCATCACAATCGGTGTATGCAGCTGAAGAGGATGGTGATTTATCTGAATTCCCCATCATAACACCTGGGGATCTCTTCAGGGAGCTAGAATCCGGTGAATCATTCTTATTAATTATAGATTTGAGAAAGATTGAGAATTTTGCAATCAATCATATTGATTATGATCATGTGGTGAATATTGATCCATCGAATCTTATTGATGTGAATGATGATCAAACTTTTAAAGATTTGTTGAAACAAGTGCTGGATAAGTCAAAGTATGAGAGATTTAAGAATATAAAAATCTTTGATAGTGTGGTGTTATACACCGATAACAAAAATTTTATGGATTTTGATTTTGATTACATTACAAAATTTAGATCTTTCATTCCTGCACAGATCCATATTGAACTATTGAAAGGCGGTTTTGATTCATGGTTGAAGTTCCTTCACAAGAATAATCAATCACATAAACTTGTCAAATTCAATGCAAGACCTACACCATTAGCAACAAATAACACCCCAGCACCACCAACCATACCTCCCCCTTCACCACCAAAGCAAAGTCATAGTATCCCACCATATGATTATGAGAAGTTCTTACCACAATACTCACCACCACAACCAATAAATTCAAACATGACATCGGCAAGGACGTTCCCTCCTATAAATCCATTACCACCACCACCAGTACCACCACCTCATTTGCATTATCCAAGAGCTCAACACCCGGCTCCAATTTCATACTCAATACCAGAGACACAACAATATTCACAGCCTTATCCACAGCAGTATTATGAACATCGTCCTCAGCAGTCCATACCACCTCCAGTGGTGAACTATCAAGAGCCAAGAACAAGGACAAACAGCATTCCAACAATACAAAAATCAACAAATCCATTCAAGAGACTTTCCATAACAGGGTTAAGAAACTTGAGCAATACTTGTTACATCAATTCTATGCTTCAATGTTTATTCGCCAGTACACAATTTCGTGATATTTTCATCAATAATAATCAATATGAAACATATATCAATCCAAATTTCCACAAGACTAAGATATCACACTCACTGGCTACACTTTTTAAGAAAATGTATTTAAATGGTGGTTGTTCAGTTGTTCCATCGGGTTTTTTGAAAAATTGTAATTTAATCAGACCAGACTTGAAAATCCCTTCTGAACAACAAGATACTCAAGAGTTTTTAATGTTTTTATTAGATCAACTACATGATGAATTATCCAATTCAAATACAGTGGTTAATGATTTCCCACAATTAATGTCATATGACTCTTCATTAGGTGAAGATTATTGTAAATGGATGGATGGATTAATTAAACAAGGATTATCACCTATAAGTGAGATTTTCCAAGGTCAATTAAAAGATTCATTAAAATGTATGACTTGTGGTTATGAATCATCAAATTTCTCCACGTTTTATATGTTAAGTCTTGTTATTCCTAAAGTTAACAAATTTGGTAAAAAACTGAAAAAAATTCATTTGGAAGATTGTATTTCATTATTTACAAATGAAGAAATCTTAACTGGAGAAAATGCATGGGATTGTCCAGAATGTGCAAAGAAGAAGTCTAGTTTCAGTTCAAATTCTTCTAATGGATCAACCAATGATGTTAAATCAAATGGTAGAGAATCTAGAAAACATAGATTACATTTGGGTAGTGGACTTTTCAGATCAAGTAGATCTTCATCTCCTTCAAAGAAACCATCATCAATGTCCTCTTCCAAGTCATCATCAAAATCTATCAAATCGTTAAATTTTGTTAAATTACCTCCAGTGTTAATTATTCATCTTTCAAGATTTTTATTTTATGATTTAAGTACAAAGGATACATCAATTGTTCAATACCCATTGATTCTTGAGTTTAACAATGGCGGACAATCAATCAAATATAAGCTTTTCGGAGTGGTGAATCATAATGGTACATTAAAATCAGGTCATTATACATCGGTTGCTAATAAGTCTCCTACACATGATCTTAATGATGCAGAATGGTATTACTTTGATGATGAAGTTGTTAAAAAGACCGATCATGGTGATATTAGAGGTGTTAACCATATGGCTAGTAGTGACGTTTATGTGTTGTTTTATGAAAGGGTTTATTGATCATTCGTTTATAGAAAATGGCATGAAGTTATAATGAGTACATTGGTAATTGAACTTGTGTAGAATCTAGATATTGTTCATGACTTATCGCGACCAGATCTGGGGTCAATTAAAATCTGGGGTAGCACATACAGTTGGTTGATAAGACATTGATTGACTCTCAAAGCTTCAATAAAGCTTGTGTTGGTTGTTTTTGTGATATCTTGATTCATATTAATGACTCATCATATCACCAGCTCAAATAATTTGATCGATTTCATCAACAAGGCATCAATGATTCATCTAGCATGCAAGACTTAATAGATCGCTGTGAATTCCCGGTTTCTCCAGGACGCGAATGATAGCTTATCTATGAATAGCAGATTAATAGCTGGACCTGTTTGATGAACATGTCAAGACTTAGTTTTGGTGGGATCTAGTGTCGTATGGTATAGTTGATGTCTTTTGAATATCAAGTTAACTAATTAATAGTACCAACAAAGCCGAAGATTCATATTTATTTTACTGTTTAGCCGTTCGAGCTGAAAATAAATGACTGGAAATTCATGCCGAAACCGGAATCTTCTTCCTGAAACCGGGATGGTTGGGGCAGATTCAGACTCATTTTAGTGCTAAATACATGGTTATTTGCGGTATAAGAGTGGTGAGAAAGCCTGTAAAACAACTCAGTTCTCTAAAAACCGTTTTCATACCCATATAATACCCCTTAACACTCACTTTAACCCCAATACTCACTCCAATAATCTCGGTACACGCACGCTTTACCCTGAGCAATTCGCGAATACGTCAAAATTTATAAAAAAAAATAAAAAAAAAACATCGATGCCTCCGAAAAAAAAAAAATGATTCATAAAAATCAAAATTTGCCAGGCCGAAAGCGAAAAAGTAAAATTGATATAAACTTGAATTTTTCACTCAACTCTTTCCAACCCCAGATATTTATTTTGGAAAGATCAACAAAGACCATATATCTAGTGAATAGATCATGATCTCCAGTGCTATAAAGACCAACACTGGTCGTCGTTCTTACCATGTTTTGAAAAATAGCTCTAAATATGCAGTACAGGGCTCAAAAACTATATTTACACGTTTAAATAGTACTTCAACAGCTGAAGCTACAAGACCAAAACCTGCACCAAATTTTGCACAATCTATACATCCAAGTGAATCAAAGCTAAATCCAATACAAAGAAAGAAGCAAACACAAGAACTTGAATTAGATGATTCATTTGTGGGGCTTACAGGTGGTCAAATTTTCCATGAAATGATGATTAGACATAAAGTTGATACTGTTTTCGGTTATCCAGGTGGTGCCATCTTACCAGTTTATGATGCTATCTATAACTCTGAAAGATTCAACTTTGTCTTACCAAGACATGAACAAGGTGCTGGTCATATGGCTGAAGGTTATGCAAGAGCTTCTGGTAAACCAGGTGTTGTCTTGGTTACATCTGGTCCAGGTGCTACAAATGTTGTCACACCAATGGCTGATGCTCTAGCGGATGGTGTTCCATTAGTTGTGTTCACAGGTCAAGTTGCCACATCTGCTATTGGTACTGATGCATTCCAAGAAGCTGATGTTGTGGGTATTTCTAGATCTTGTACCAAATGGAACGTTATGGTTAAAGATGTTGCTGAATTACCAAGACGTATAAATGAAGCTTTTGAAATCGCTCAGAGTGGTAGACCAGGTCCAGTTCTTGTGGATTTGCCTAAAGATGTTACAGCTGCTATCTTAAGAGAAGCCATCCCAATCAAATCTACAATCCCATCAAATACTTTAGAGGAAATCACCAAGGCTGCCACTACTGAATTTACATTACAAGCCATTAAGAGATCTGCCGGATTACTAAATAAAGCCAAAAAGCCAATCTTATATGTCGGTGCAGGTATCTTGAACAGTGAAGATGGTCCACAATTATTAAAAGAATTATCTGAAAAGGCACAAATCCCTGTTACTACAACTTTACAAGCTTTGGGTGCTTATGATCAAGAAAACACTAAATCATTAGATATGCTTGGTATGCATGGTTCAGCTTTTGCCAATTTAGCCATGCAAAATGCTGATTTAATCATTGCTTTAGGTGCAAGATTTGATGATCGTGTTACTGGTAACATCTCTAAATTTGCACCAGCTGCTAAATTAGCCGCTACCGAAGGTAGAGGTGGTATTGTACATTTTGAAATTTCACCAAAGAACATTAATAAAGTTGTTCAATGTACTGAAGCTGTTGAAGGTGATGTTACACAAAATTTGAGAAGCTTTTTACCTTTAGTTAAACCAGTTGAAGAAAGACCAACTTGGTTTGATCAAATTAAACAATGGAAACAAAAATATCCATATGCTTATCAAAAAGAAACTCCAAATTCAAAAGTTAAACCACAAACTTTAATCAGTGAATTATCAAGACTATGTAATGAATCAGGTAGAGAAACTATTGTTACCACTGGTGTTGGTCAACATCAAATGTGGGCTGCTCAACATTGGACTTGGAAAAATCCAAGAACTTTCATCACTTCAGGTGGGTTAGGTACCATGGGTTACGGTTTACCAGCTGCTATTGGTGCTCAAATTGCTAAACCAGATGCTATCGTTGTGGATATTGACGGTGATGCTTCTTTTAACATGACTTTAATGGAAATGTCAAGTGCTGTCCAGGCCAATGCCCCAGTTAAAGTTTGTGTTTTGAACAATGAAGAACAAGGTATGGTTACTCAATGGCAATCATTATTCTATGAACATCGTTATTCTCATACACATCAAACCAACCCAGATTTCATGAAATTAGCCGATGCGATGGGATATGAAGCCATCAAGATTGAAACACAAGAGGAAATGTTACCAAAATTGAAACAATTTATTGAAAGTACTAGACCTGTCTTGTTAGAAGTTATGGTGGAGAAGAAAGTTCCAGTTTTACCAATGGTTCCAGGTGGTAAGGCTTTAGATGAATTCATCGCGTTTGATGCTGAAGTGGAAAAACAACAAAATGCTTTACGTTCAGAACGTACTAAAGGTTTGCATTGAGCTCTCTTTAACAATACAAAAAGTATAGGTGTTTAAAAAAAGTGGTTTCATTGTTTATTGGTTTTTTTTTGGTTTTCTAATTCTTCATAAGTGCTAAGCACCCAAGCTGTATATTTATTTCAGGTTCCATATACCGTTGCAAGAACGTGACTGATTTATAGCAAAATCTTCATGGAAATATATATTAAAAACGAATCGGTGTAGTTATAATTATGCTTCTGGTTAGGCCAACACTCCCGCGAATTCGCGCGATGAAGAAAAAAAACAGCTTTTGGCTTTGTTAGTGAAGTGTTTGACTGTTCAACAATTGAAGATTTGATCAATTTGAAGCAGATTTCGTCTGGGAAGAATAGATAGAGGTTATTTCTATGACGGAGATGTCAGAAGGTGAGTTTCAATACGGATGTACCGGTGCTTAAATCGTATATCACCACAAACTCGATCAATGCTAACAAAATCCACAGGTAATAGACATGATGATGATAAGTCTCGAGGTGGGCCTGTGAAGAGCAACAGAAGCTATGTTCCATCGGGGCCGTCTGCGATCAGAAGACCGGACTCGAGAGACAACAGAGATCACAGAGGCTATAGAGACACATATCACGGGAACGACAGAAGAGACTCGAGTCGACAGATGGGCCCAGGACGTGGTGGTAAAGCTGGAACGAGTCAGAGTGAGCGTTTCTACGGTGGGAACCAGTCAAGATACGGTAGTGATCGTGGCGGGAGAAACGATGATAGATTCGAGAAGCTGGCTTCGAGAGCACCGCAGAGAGAAGCTGATAATGGGGATAATAACCACAATATAAGGTCTTTTTCTAAATCACCTTCAAGAGCCAGAGATTTGCCCGCCACGTCCAATAAGAGATCTTTTGATCTGTCCAACGCACCAAAGGGACCCAAGAAGATGTCTTTCAAGCTGCCAAAGGCTAACAATAACCAACCAACAGTGAGAGACAACCGTTACAACAATGGAAGAACCTATAAACCACAATCTTCAAGTTTTGTTCCACAACGCGAACAAAAATTTACACCAAGAACTCCATCTGCATATCAAAGATCAACACCATTACAACCCAAACCTGTTGAAACTAGTAAAATATCATTCTTGAAAACATCTAGGGCATCAACGGTGTATGAACGTGTGATTCAAGTAGGAGAAGGAACATATGGGAAAGTCTATAAGGCCAAAAACATCATAACCAATGAATTTGTTGCTTTGAAAAGATTACGGATGGAAACTGAAAAAGAAGGTTTCCCAATCACTGCAATGAGAGAGATAAGACTATTGCAATCGTTTGATCATCCAAATATAGTGACACTTTTAGAGATTATGGTGGAACAAAAACAAATTTATATGATTTTCGATTATGCTGATCATGATCTTACAGGATTGTTATCAAATCCCGATATTCATTTATCAAGTGCCAATTGTAAATATTTTTTCAAACAATTATTGGAAGGTATAAATTATTTACATTCCAAGAGAGTAATTCATCGTGATATCAAAGGTTCAAATTTATTGATTGATAGGAAAGGTAATTTGAAAATTGCTGATTTTGGTCTTGCAAGAAAAATGAAGTCTAAAAACAATTTACAAACACCAGATTATACCAATAGAGTTATAACGCTTTGGTATAGACCACCAGAATTATTATTAGGTACCACTGATTATGGACGTGAAGTTGATATGTGGGGGATTGGTTGTTTGTTAGTGGAATTATTCACCACGAGAGCCATATTCCAAGCTCAAGATGAAATACAACAGTTACATGTTATTTTCGAAGTAATGGGCACACCAACTTTTGACGAATGGCCCAAGATTGATAGTTTACCATGGTATGAAATGGTTAAACCATCTGCATTCCAAAAATCAGCGTTTGAATCGTTATACAGTGATAAATTATCACCAAAATGTTTTGATTTGGCATTAAAATTACTCGCGTATGATCCATCAAAGAGAATAACATCAAAAGAAGCATTGAAACATGAATATTTCACAGAGGATCCAGAACCACAACCATTAGATGATGGGAAATTAGATGGTGAATGGCATGAATTCGAGGCAAAGAAGAAAAGACGGAAAGAAAGAGAAGAACGTAAACAAGAAGAAAAAAGAATTAGAGATGGTCAAAAAAAATTGAAATTAGATAATGGTGAAGCTGTTGAAACTGGTTCATTACCACCAACAACTGTGGAACAACAACAACCACCAAATATAAATGAACCTGAAAATGATATAAATCGAAGAGAATCCACTGCTGATTTGATAAATTCTGAAAATGATGCCCCTTTGCAAAATAGTACTGAACATAGTGAGAAATCATCATGAGTTCAGATCAATAGTATAAACATTACATGAAAAAAAATAATCGTAGCTCTTTTTCTATTTTATTAGTAATTGTAAATGACAATATGTATATAAATAAAAGGGATGTAAAAATGAATTAAAAGGTAAGCACTCTTTATCACATAATTTATTTTCTTAATTCCCATTCAATGGTTGCTGGGTCAGTTGGTAATGTAACCATAGAAGCATAATCCACTGGTGGAACACCTCTACCTTCTGGTAATTTCCATTTTAAAGTCTTAATATAAGTGGTTAAAATAGTACCTAATTGAACAAAGGCAAATTGTTCACCAATACATCTATGTCTACCACCACCAAATGGTAAAAATGGTGAACTGACACCTTTAGAAACAGCACCAAACCCATAATCAACAGTTTTAGAATCAGCATTTGCCTTTTCTTCTTCATTTTGATCCCATCTATGTGGATTGTAATCTTCTGGTTCTGGGAAATATGCTGGATGTGTCATGGAATAACCTGGGGCAACAAGAACATGATGACCTTTTGGAACAACATATGAAGTGTTATTAACTGGTAATGGTCTTAAAACTTTTCTGAAAATAGAATGTAATGGCATATGCATTCTTAATGTTTCCTTAATAACTTGATTAACTAATGGCATTTCTTGTAAATCATCATAAGTGACATCTTTACCACCTGTAACATTCATGATTTCTTGATATAATTCCTCTTGTAATTCTGGTTTTTCACCCAAGTGTAGTAAAAACCAAGCAGATGTGGCAGCAGAAGTATGTTGACCACCCATTAAAACACCAATTAACAAATTGGCGATTTCTTGATCAGTCATGGCAACACCATCTTTATAAGTAGCATTTTTCATCAAAGTATCAATTAAATCTCTATCTTTGATATCATTATTTTCTCTTCTTTTGGAAATTAATTCCATATATGCCTTTGAAATAGTTTGTTGGGCAAAATCTCTTTGTCTATATTGAGGTAATGGTAAGTTTGGGAAAACAAAGTTGATTGGAGTGAAACCTTTATCTAAATCACTGTAATAACCAGCAAATTTTTCATTTAATTTAGCTCTCATTTCATCACCTAATAAAGTTCTAGAAGCAGTGAAAATGGTAATTTCAGGTTGAGTATCCATAACGTTAACAGCACCAGATGTTCTTTCATCTAATTTATAATTCTTATTCTTGTGGAAATATGACAAAATTTCCTCTCTAATCTTTGGAACATAACTTCTGAAAGCATCTTTTGTCAATGAACCTTTAACGAATTTCTTTTGTTCCATCAATCTAGCATTTGAACAATCATAAATAACACCTTTACCGAAAACTGGAGTAGTTAAATGTTTATATGCATCTTCAGCACTAACATCTGCTAATTTAGAGTTTAACACAAATTCATGACCTTTTGGACCCAAATACACAGTCATAACTTTACCCAATAAAACGAAAGCAAACACTTCACCGTATTTGTTCTTACAATCTTCAAAAAATTCATATGGTTGCATACCATATGGAATAGCTGAACCAAACCATGGGATCCAGTGGAATACCAAAGGAACTCTATCTTTTCTCAAAGAGTATAGAAATTGCCAAACAATGTTATAGATGAATGGTGAAAAGAGTAAGATTGAAATTCTTTGATATAGTGGTAGTGCAAGGAAATTGAAATACGCATATGATAACAGATCCTTTGCGGAGTCAATCAATTCTATTAATTGAGCCATCTTGTATTGATATTCCTGATTCTTCCAATACAATAGTTGATTTCTCAAGATTATGTAGAATGAAAGTGTACGATAAGATGTATGATCCTCTGTTGAATGGAGATCTTAATCTTTGAATATCTTGAGAAAATGAAGCGATTGATAGATGGTTTTATAATAATCAACACCTCGTTTAGTATAGAAGCAAAATGTGCTTTATTTGTTTTTTTTAGTATACTTTCGCGACAAGACCAACAAAATATAAACGAGGACAGAAATGTTAAACAAAAGAGAGCAAAACTGCGAAATTAGGGGGAAATAAGGCGTGGTTTTTCGTATATGTAACTATTTCATTGTATTGAATTGATTTGATATTGTGTAGCGTCCTTTATCCCATTTCAACCACCTTTCTAGCTCATTTTAAAGGCTCATCAGCTTACTCTTATAATCATCTACTCTGAAAGTTACGCTAGCAGTCACATAATTACGCTACGGTGGACGCCCTGCGAGCCTCGCCTCACCTCAGCCCATTTATTTTGTGGTACGAGGGCCAGAGATTTTTCAATGAGTAGGTAATCAGAAATGGTACGATTTGATAGGTTGTTAGTTATACGGTGTGTCAATTTGAAGGGCATTCATATGCGTTTAACGTCAAAACCGTTAAGAAATAGTGGAGATAAATGCTACGCGTTGTCGTACCATTAAAATGTCGTGATCTTTCCACCGTGTGATGGTTTTCGAATAGGAGAGCCGATTTCGTTTAGCATGAAGAATGCCATGCTTGTTAGATCCGTCTGTTATAGACAATGCATAGACAATCAACTATTGTTAATCGTTGTGAAGCAGAATATCTGATCTTTTACATTATTCAATGGTCTAAGGTTTCAATTAGTTGTGGAGAATTGAGTGATATGCTATATGGCTGAAATAACGCTATCCTCGCATGGTTTGAAAGCATCTGATAACAGAGATCTGAGATCTATATGTTATAACATCAAATGTCACATCATCTCGCCTTAATGGTGATGAAACTGATATCAAGTGCTCAATCTTCAACTCTATATTCTCTCTCACAATCTGTCAATTTCTTGCAAACCTCGGTTTCTATAGAGACGAAATCAAAACAAAGTGTCAATTCTTAAGCGCTGAACTTTTTTCATTTAAGAAATCAAGAAAGCCATTTAATTAGTTATCACAACCAAATTTACGCTGCTTAATTGGTTATCAAGTGTTGTTTTATTTTAAGCGCCCTGTTCAAAAAATAGGTCCAACGCCGTGATGATTCCCGCAACCTCTGCTACATTGTTGAGTGTTGCAGTATTGTTAACAGCACTTCAATTGGATCCAGTGCTGGCGGGTCCTCCAATAAGCAGAAAGTTTCTTGAAGAGCAACATCAAAAAGATAAATGTGCTTACTATCACGAGATAGATAAACCAATCAGTCTAAAGTCTTGTGTACGATACGATACCTTGAAATCATTGTCCATTTCCATGTAAGTTCTAACAATGTCTTAGTCTCCAGAGTTTTCTGAGTGCTATCAGAGCGGTTATGAAGACAAGTTCCTATGTGAAGGTTGTTCGCTTGTGAGTGATGATGGTGATGTAAGTCGTCTGGAAGATTTAGACGCTGATTGTTCTTGTACATGCTGTTGGTATCAATATCTTGAAAGTTATTGTTATAAAAGACTTTGTGATGATCCTTACGAGCTCTTGCGCTTCCATGAGTACTCACAGTCCATTTGTGAAAGGGCTCCAGTGCGCAAAAATATTAGGCCTTATAGGCCAATTGATGGTGGTGCTTCTTTTGGTAATCCAAGTGATAAAATCGATTTGGACTATGACAAGGAAAGGGAAGATTACTACGTCGAGGTAGAAGCACAAGTTGGACCACTATTTGCATCTAATAACAATACAATTTACCGTTCTTTGACTGACCATGAAAAAGACGACTTCTTCATTGACTTATCATACGTTTTTGATCTCGAGTCGTTTAATTCGGGGAATCAAGCATCTAATTACAAGCTGTCGTCAGATAATGACAATCCCCTTCCATTTGGAGATGGTCTGGAGAGCATCGCGGATGCTATGGAGCCTGGTGACGAAGGCCTTTTCAACGATGATCTTCCAGATGGTGCTGAAGATGAAGATGAAGATGAGGATGAAAATGAAGATGAAGAAACCACTGAGGAATCCGACGACAGCGAGGAAGAGTTTGGCTATACGGGGACTGTCAATAAACACACCAAGCGAGAAAAACCAAAGCTCACAGAAGATGAAATTGCTGAGACTGTATCAGCTTTGAAATCTGAAGGGGCTGGTATGAGCATTGGTGACGTTCAAGATATATTTTCGATTTATTCCGCTAATGCAGACGACTTCTTCAATATCTTGGAGAAGGTGTTTGGAGAAAGTTACAAAGACTCGTTGCTTGTCTCGTTTGAAGAGAGTAAAAATAGACTTGCTACCCCAGGTATTCTTCCACTGATTAATAGTGAAAGTGTGACAATGTGCATTGATGAGGCTACAGGCCCCAAATCACCTTGGGGTTTCCCAATAACACCTGGTGACTATGAACTTGTTGGGTGCCTTCTAGCTACCAATTTTGTTGTCATTGATTTCTGTGAGTCTGGGTTTGAGTGTAACTGTCAATGTGCCACTACTTCCTTGGTCCAAGTTTGTTTACAACAGCACAGCACCAATAACTACGATAGCTTAATATCTGAGTTTGAAGAATATAAACCTTTGGTCTGTCTGTCACAAAATGACAATGATGTTAATAATGATCAAAGTGCTAACACCGCCGGTCGCTTTCAAACCAACAGCTTCTCTCTCAATGAAACACAGATCCAAAAGAAATTAGATTTTTCGAAGAGTTTCAGAGGTATTGCTAAAAAGCTTGATATTTTAACGGAATTGGATGAATTTAAAAATGAGCTCATTTTCAAAAACTCGATTCAATCACTGTCGACACTTGCCGCTCAGCAATCCAATTCATTAAATGTTCAAATCATAATAGATCAATGTGAAACAGAAAGTAGTGATTTGAAGGACTATATGCAATTTGATCTTGACAGCTGTGATATCCGAGATCTTTTCTATTGTAAAAACTATTATAAAGGTAACAAATGTTCTGAGTTTGAAGATGACAAAAACAAGTGTAACGGTGCATGTTGCTTAGAAATAAAAATGGCAGAGTGTGCTAAGACACATTGTCTGAGCAAGAAACCTGTCAATGAGTTTAAAAAAGTTGCCAATCTCATGTGCACAAAGTATGCCGATGGGCATGTTACCAATGGTTTACCTCCTTTCCCAGAAGTGGAACAGCCCCAAGACGAAGAAAACTTACCAGACACGGATAATGGGAATGAGAATGATGATACCAAAGATATCGAGGGAGATTTACATGTCAGATCTATCAAAGGTCAAAGTGGAGGAATCAAAGATGAAGGTAAAACCCGTAATGTCGAGGATAATCTAGGCGAATCTGTTTGTGAGGTTGAGGAATTTGAGCCTGGCTATGATTTGACAAAATGTGACAAATTGGAAGTCAAACAGTGTATCAAAGAGGGTATAAAGAACCTCGCAGAAGACCATGAACATTTCTGTCCGTATTGTGTAAATGACAATGCGTATGATGAATGTCGTTGTGCTTGTTGCTTTGGGAAATATTTCAGTAAAGTCTGTTATGATCCAAATTGTGTTCTTCTTCTTGAGAAGCTAAGATTTAAACGTTACGTTCGTGAAACTTGTCGTACTAGACCAGAAGTTCATTATTTGTTTGGAAGATCACCAGAACCAAAAAAGAGCAAAAAGCTCAAAGAGCTACCTGCGAGTGATGGGAAGAAGATAAAGCTAACTAAACTGAACACGAAGGTCAAATCAAACAGTACAGAAGCTGATACAAGCGAACCTAAAGTGCACCATACGGTAGTTAAACTTCAAAATCTTACGGATACCACGGCTATCTATGAACCAATTACCAAGACAAAGAAATCGAAACATAGCATCACAAGTGCTCCTTCTGCCACAGGTCCCGATTTTGATATGTTTTCCGATTTTGAAGACCCTGCTGAAGCTAGAGAGGTTTATGTTCAAAACCATCCGATTAATATCAATGCCGATAACTTGAACAGATTGAGAAAATCGAATCTCAGGCACAATGGTAAGCTTTATGGTACTTTGTTCAAGAGAGATACATCCAACCATGTGATTTCAGACGAGTTCGAAGATGTTGAAGATGATGATGACACTAATATACTATATCACGATAAGGGAACAACTTCAAAAGTTCGCAGGGCTGTTAAAAGTAGAAAGGAGAAGACCAAAGGCAAGTCAAAGGCTAAAGGCAACGCAAGAGCTAGGTCATTTGCCAAAACAGGTGGTATTTCAGATAAAACCACAGGTCGTCCTACCGTGATAAGAACGACCAAACCCAAAGACAAGCTAACTGAGACTGCAAAGAATTTCGGAGTGACTCTAGGTTCTAAGGATAAAGTGAAAAAGAAGATGCCAAATAAGCCAAAAAAGATCAAAGGTCAGTCGAGGTCTAACTATTTGGTTGATGGACCAAAATTTTTACTTGATGTCGCTGATAAGAAGGAAAATTATGAACGAGAAACATTACATTCTGAGCAGCCAACAATTAATGAGTTCAAAAACATACAATCTGCTAGTGATGATGTCTCTGTTCCGGTTGACGGTGAACATACAGATGACAACTCCCAAGAAGAGAATATAACATCATCATCTGAAGAAATCAGTGAAAATAGTGCTAATAAGCCATCTTCAAAGCCATCTTCAAATCCAAGACTAAAGGGACCAATACGTAAGACCAGATATACCAAAACCCCAAAGCTTTCTAAAAGGCTTGAAGTATATCCAAGAGAGAGCCTTTACAAAAGGGGGTTTGACAGCAATGATATTTATGATGATATCATCGAAGATGAGAGTACCGAGGCCTCAAAAACTTTGCAATTGAGAACATTCACCAGAACCAGGACCATCAAACACGATATCCCTGCTACCAGTACTTCTAAAACTGTGAAAATTGACAATTATGGCTTACTGTACTTTGGTGCACCACCATCGACAAAATCAGAGGAAGAGACGACACCAGTACCAGATGAGACCTTCACCACAACTGTTACTACTGATGCTACAAGCTTTATCACAGAAACAGATTACATAACTGTTACCAGTACTCCTTCAAACCAAACAATAGTGGAGACCACAACTGAGTTCAAGACCATTTTACCTTCATCATCAGAGCAACTTCCATCCAAATCATCAGAACCACTACCAGTCCCATCGAAGTCGAAGCTGGAACCCGAACCAAAACCGTCAACTGTTACATTCATCAAGACTAGAATGAGACCCACCACTATCATTGAAACTGAGTATGAAACCTTTTCAACGTTAACCACCACAAAGTTTGCTGATACATTGACTGAGACAATTCCGAAAAGAATCTTCACGAAATTTAAAGGAACAACTACAGAATATGATACTGTTGAGGTAACAGCTACTCTGACAAACACTAAGTTCAAAACTGTTCCTAATACAACTGTTACTGAGTATGAAGAGTCGGATCAAACTGTCACGGCAATCAAGATTAAAAATGTCACAATCACTGAAACTGATTTTGAAGATATTACCACAAAGACTCAAATCAGACTTGACACCACTACTACAACTGCTGCCAATATCACCACCACCCAGTTTGAAAGTGTTTTATCAGTTACAAAGACTGAATTTGAAACAGAAACAGAAGAAAGAGTTAAAACCAAATGGTATCCCGAAAAAACTGTGACTGATTATGAGGAGGAAGAAACAATATGGAAGACTGCGTGGTATCCAACAACAACAACGGAATCTACAACGACTACTACAACAACTAGTACCAGCTCAACTATAACCACAACTGAAACTACTACCGCCACTGCATCCCCATCTGTTCCTGTTATTCCCCCTGTTCCTGGTTTGGCATCCAGGGCTCGACCAGCACCAGCTTTACAGAAAAGAAATGTGGAATCTGATTATATTGAAGATCACAAGATCGAAAACGATATTTCCAATTCTGATGAAGTTTCCATTAATGGTACCAAGATTACCAATATAACTAAAGAGGGAAAGAATTCTGTTGCTGATAATATCAATAACAGGGAAAAATCCGTTACCTCTGAAGGTTCCAAGGTGAGTCTTGATAAATTTTTGGTAACATCCACTGTGGTTACAATAGGTGTTATCGCTGTCGCTTTGTACTCAAGCTCTTATAGATCAAGTGAGGAGGAGGAGGAAGAAGAATAAAAAGAAGAGCAAGAGGACGACTTTGAGGATGCGTCTTCTGTGGCATACTATTCTGATAAGTGATTTGTTTTGCGTAATATTTACTTCCATATATATAGCTGTTCGATAATATACTTTGCTCAAATTTGATTAACTAGTTAATTAATAATTGAATTGTAGTAAGCCCGGTTTGACTTTTGATTCGGACGGAACAAAAACTTGACCTCATCTCCAAAATGAACATAAACGTATTGACCTTGAACTGCACACACAACTTGAGCTACCAATGGCACTACAGATCATATCAGACCTTTTCAACGCCTGTACTCAAACATGCTATACCTCTAAAAGGCTTACATTCACACCTGATCAAGAATGTTTCACGGGGAAGATATTATATCATATTGAAGATGGAAAGCTAGAGATTATAATATTCAAAAGTGTGATAAAGGACATATTCACCAACTGTCACGCAATTCTTGAAGAGCTGATACCATTTGATGAAAGTGAGTGAATTGTCTATTACTTTGAGAAGGTTGATATTAACAAGTCCATTAGCCAATCTCGATGATGATAGGATTGTGGAACTTTATTATATGACACTAGGTTTATTACTAGTTACAAGTGAAAATCGTACAGTGTTGAATATCCATGAGAAATTGATGAATCAGATATATCGGAAAATATTTCAGGATGGTCCCATATCCAATTTACTTCTTGATCCTAATCAATTTCTTCACAAAGAATTATCATTTGTGGAACTATTACTGAATTCAAATAACAACAAATTGAACAAATCATCATCATTATGGCATTTAATGAAAAAATTATTGATGCATGATTTTCAAACATCTACAGAGTTTGACATGACTAGATATTTAAATGTCTGTATCAAATCTTGTGAATTACATCCAACAAATTATTATGCTTGTAATTTCATAAGGTGGTTGTTTATTTTTAGTTTGATTAGTGGTTTGGATATTGAACTTATAAGGGATAGGCTACAAGTTGAGGCTTTCAAAAGAACTAGTGACGCTGCTATATGGGACTGTTTTATATCGTTGTTTATCATTAATGAGGGTGCCGTTACCAATACATATTTAGATATGGAATATAATGGTAACTTGAATTTTGCATCAATGTCAGATGAAGAGTTTGATGAATTTGCTTCCACCTCATATACCAATTTATTTCAAATATGGGGATACTTGACGGATAAAAAGATCACATCAAATGTTCCATTCTTAGCTCTGAGGAACTTGATTGGATATCTTGATAAACAGAATTTAGAATTTGAGCATCCTACCCTAAACAAAATAATCAGAGAGACATTCAAGTTTGAAGAAGAACTAGTTACAAAGGGATTCGATGATACCAAATTTGAACGTAAAAGAGGATACATTAAATTCAACATTGATATTGACAAGGATCTTATTTTAAAAGAGCAAATTCTTCATCATCATAACCAACTAATACTCCATAAATGGTGTAGTGAGTTCCTACAAAAGAACAAAATGATATTCTCATAAAAAAAACAATCATTTATAATGGGGAAATCAACTTTATACAGCATTAAAAAAAAAGGGGGTGTGGATAATTGTCCACCGGAATCTACTCCACATCATCATTAATCTGTAGTTTTTTGAAAGCCGGTATATCGAAATTTTCTGTAAATTGTTGACCTGGTAAGATTGGTACAGTTTCTAATATTAATCTTGTTTTTGTTTCTGGATCGGCATCAATAGGAATTTTCTTGTATAAGTAATATTCTAAATCGTCATTTGGATTTGTTGATTTTTCAAATAATTTTGGATGAAATTCCACACCATCTTCAAGTCTTTTCTGTCTTAATACTCTTTGTTCGTCTTCAATTTTGAATTTTTCATCTGTAGCTACTTCATGATTACGTTCACCTAATGCATCTGTAACTTTTTTCCATAATTTTCTTGATTCAAATTCACCTTGTTCTTCTAATGGACGAACTTTTGGTGGTAATGGAACGGTCTTATTAACATCTATAAATATTTTTTTCTTACCTGTAGATAAATCTTTAATATTCATAACATCATTCCATTTACCACTGATTTCAAATAAAGATTTACCCTTGGCATCTTTCACTGTACCTTCGATTGAATCATAAGTACCAGAAATGAAACCTTTAACTTTAAATTCTATATCAACTGAAAGACCAGTTGTTGGACATTTAATAATCATATGATCACCTAATTCAATTCTCATCTTACCAAATAATATACCTCTTGCATACATATTTGGTTGAGTTAAAGTGTATTTTTCCGGTTCACCATTTGAATCTAATATATCCAAGAATGATAACACCGTGACACCATCCATAACAGCTGCAGTGGAATTCCCCAAAAATTTAGATTTTGGTACAACGGCACCATCAACTCTAATATTTTGATTTGGAACCATATAGAAGTATGATGATTTTGGTGGATGATGAGAAGTTTGTTCAGATATATAATATGCCTTATCACCACCATTTGGTAAATCCCAATAAGCAGTGAAATATTCACCCAAGACTGGGTTTAATGGTTTCTTCACTGCTTTTGGGGCAATATGCCAACCGGCCAAGTAGTACTTAACCACTAAAAGAAATCTGTCAATAGGATCCTTAGCTGAATGGGCTTCAAACATGATATCTGGTTGTTGTAATTGATTTGTGATTCTCTCCAGCATGGATTTCCTTTCCAAGATGAATGTAGGTAGAGTAATTCTTGATAAATCACAACCTGGTCTCAATTGTGAGATGATCCCCATAAGAACACTTTGACCTTGTTCGTCGACTTCATCAATGTCTTCAGTGTCTTCACCAGCTGTGGAATCTGACACTTGTGAATGTTCGGAAGGTGCTCCAGTTTCAGGGTCCTTTGAGGCTATTGAAGGAGATGAGCTATCACCGCCTAATTTGAGCTTTAATTTGGACAGTGGCATGTTTTCTAGATTCCGATGTTGATTTTTGGTATAATGTATAAATTCAGTATTTGTTGTTGCCTTAAATGTGATTTAATGGGTAGAATTGCAGGTTCCGTGGATGGAATAAGGAAAACGAGGCAAATTCACGAAAACAAATATAGCTAAACTTGTGGATTTTGAGTAGTCTATAAATAAGTCTTCACTAATGCTGGAGTGTCTATGATCTCAATGCTCTATCAGAATATTAATCACCAATCTAAATTGTCCTTGCAGCCTGTTTACGAAATTGCATTTTATAGCAAGTCAATTGAATTTAGTTTTTTTTAGATTTACTTCTCATTTTTGGGCTGTGTGTTACATAAGCGCTTAGTAATTAGTATAGATAAGAGATTTATTAATTAAAAGGAAAGAAAACCTATCTCAACACTGGAGAGGACGCACTATTATACACTTCAACAACCTGCATCGACCTGTCATCTTTGTGCTTCTCATTCAGCAGCTTTATGAGCGTGTACGAGTTCTGTGCAAAGAGCATTCCGACAATGATATGGTTGGAAATCACACCTAATTTCCCATATTCTGGGGCAAATTGGATCATTGACACTTTCGTAAGGTCAAGCTGGAGTAAAATAAAAAGAATGACCGTGACTAGAAGATTGCACAGTGTAGATGATAGGTGGAATCTCAGAGGTTTGTAGACGTTAGAATTAAGTATTGCAAAAGTGTAGCACCACTGCGATCCAATGAACGAAGAGGTGAAAATGATGGTGAGCAAGGCTATTGTGATTCCTGTGGACTTGTTGATGATCTCTGTCGATTGAGCAGCCACTGTCTCAGCACCTAGCAGAGCAGCAAGAACTGGGGCACTCATCAATTTGTTACCACCGGCATTACCCACTGATAACGATAATTTCTTGCTGGGGAATTTCTGTGATGGACTGATAATTGGTGATATATCTGTGGATTTCAAGTCATTCTTAGTAACGAGTAAGTTTTTGTTTATCGATATCATTGATGGTGTTGTCTCGTTCCATTGTTGGGAAGATGTTGTTCTTGGGGTGATCAGTAACTGACGTTCCAACTGATCAAAAGGATCTGTCTGTGTGTATATGGATTTAACCAAGTATGTCAATGATACTAGCAACATGGGTATTGATGAAATGAGATTTATCAAGTTCAAGTCATCAAAAACCAGGGCACTCAATAGTATGACACTTGTGAAGGATATGATGCATAGGATGTAATATGATTTGTAAATTCTTCTCAAACATGATGTGTTTAGGAATTGGTACTGATATAGCTCAAAGATATGGTTATTCTGTGTGATTAATGTGGCTATTGTGAGTAGATTTATGATTGGAAGAAGTATGAAGTGCATCCTGGGAATGTCTTGATCAGACTTTCTTCAACAATAGAATCTTGAGTTTGGGCCTCTTTGACAACAGGTATGAGCTAGTGAATGTGTGATTCTCTTGAAGTATGATATTTATGTCCTGGATCTTTTACGTATCAATTAGACTCTAATCTCAAATAATCTTTGAAGGATAACATTCCAGCATGCTTAATTTATTTTTCACTCGCATCGGCCAACTGATAAAGTCACGCTGATAAGGATAGCTTAGTCAGAACCGGTTATTCAAGCCAAAGTTGAAATAGATGATGATGTTTACGAAAGATTAGTTGACAGATCTTTGCTATCTCCAGCAAGTGGGTCTTCCGTCATAAGAAAGGAATGCAGATCAGCAGTTTACTCTAGGAATGGTCTATAGTCGAGAGCTGATATAGTTTCATATATACTCGATCAATTAAGGAATAAACAATATTATTCAAGCATTTTTTTGAGATTACGAACTGAAATATATAGTAATAAACAATTATTTCACAAACCCAGTACGAGATCGCAATTGATTAGTAAAATTAATTTATCATGTTGAATTCACTATATATATCATGGTGTAATCAAGAATGAACTGTACTTGGCAAACAGATCCTAATTAATATAAATGGTATATCTACGTGTAACAATATGGAAATCACATAATTCATTCATTCGCCATTGCCTAAAGAGCGTTGTAGAGCTAATACAAACTGATCTTTGGCTGACAAATTCCTAGCAAAGAATGTACTTCAAACCTGGTAATCGACCTGCAACTCAGATCATATATTACATATGATCACAATATGGCAAAAGGCATAAAATTCTTAAAATTGATCTGAAAACTAACAATGAATATAGAATAATAAATTCAGGTGTTTGTCTAGATCCTATGCACAACATGCTGGAAGAAAAACCCAAAACTTTTACAGGAAGGCATCAACATTCTTGAAACATTAACTATGTTTATTTGTAGTACGCAGCCTGATCAGTTTGTCAATATGTATCAATGATGATGATGATGATGATGATCTTCATACTAGATACCTAAAACTGAAAGATATACATTTAGCATACAATCATTGCAGACTGCGTCAGGTAGTTTAACGGTTAGGCATTCAACCAATTTATAACTGACTACCAAGGGTATATCAAAATTCAACGCTAGTAGTACTACTAGTACTACTAGTTTTAAAAGAGCGTGACCCTACCATTGCTCAGCGATTACCTAATCTCTGACCAAGCATATTTTTGTTTTCCCGCGAATTTGTGCCAGATCATCAAAACTAAATTCCCATTCTCGCCTCCTTTGTGAACGCTGGATAGGCTTGTTTTGGTATTGTGATATAATTGATCTGTCTAGATAGAGGAGATATACAATGGATGAACAACTAATTGCCACTATCAACAAGCTACAGGATGCCTTGGCACCATTAGGTGGAGGTTCTGCCTCGCCAGTGGATTTACCACAAATCACTGTTGTTGGTTCACAATCTTCTGGTAAATCTTCCGTTTTGGAAAACATTGTTGGTAGAGATTTCTTACCAAGAGGTACTGGTATTGTTACAAGAAGACCATTGGTCTTGCAATTGATCAACAGAAGAGCCACAAAGAACAAATCAAATCAAGATCTGTTGAATTTAAGTGCCAATTCTGATATTAAAGGTCAAGCTGAAGATAACGCTGAAGAATGGGGTGAATTCTTACACATCCCAGGAAAGAAATTCTTTAATTTTGAAGAAGTTAGAAATGAGATTGTTAAAGAGACTGATGAAAAAACTGGTAAAAACGCAGGTATCTCAGCTGTACCAATCAATTTAAGAATTTATTCTCCACATGTCTTAACTTTAACTCTTGTTGATTTACCAGGTTTAACTAAAGTTCCAGTCGGGGATCAACCAAAAGATATTGAAAAGCAAATTAAAGATATGTTGCTGAAATTCATTTCAAAACCAAATGCCATCATTCTTTCAGTTAACGCTGCAAATACAGATTTAGCAAATTCTGATGGGTTAAAATTAGCTAGAGAAGTTGATCCAGAAGGTACAAGAACCATTGGTGTCTTGACAAAAGTCGATTTGATGGATCAAGGTACTGATGTTATTGATATTTTGGCAGGTCGTGTGATTCCATTAAGATACGGTTATGTTCCAGTTATAAATAGAGGTCAAAAGGATATTGAACAGAAAAAGACCATTAGAGATGCACTTGCAGATGAAAAATCATTTTTTGAAAATCATTCTTCATATAGAGCAAAAGCACATTATTGTGGTACCCCATATTTAGCAAAGAAACTAAATTCAATCTTGTTACATCACATTAAACAAACATTACCAGAGATTAAATTGAGAATTGAAACTGCATTGAAAAAATATCAGAATGAATTAGCTGCTTTAGGTCCAGAAACTATGGATTCTCCAAACTCAATTGTTTTAAGTATCATTACAGATTTTTGTAAAGACTATAATGGGATTTTGGAAGGTGAAGCTAAAGAGTTATCAAGTTTAGAATTAAGTGGTGGTGCAAGAATTTCATTTGTGTTCCATGAAATTTATAAAAATGGTATTAATGCCCTTGATCCATTTGATCAAATTAAAGATACAGATATTAGAACAATAATGTATAACAGTTCCGGTGCTGCTCCTTCATTATTCGTTGGTACTCAGGCTTTTGAAGTTTTGGTTAAACAACAGATTCATAGATTTGAAGATCCTTCAATCCGTTGTATCAATTTAATCTTTGATGAATTGGTTAGAATCTTGACACAAATTTTACAAAATCCTAAATATTCAAGATATCCTGCATTGAAGGAAAACTTATCAAATAGTTTTATTGAATTCTTAAGACAAGCTTTAATTCCAACTAATGAATTTATCACTGATATTATTAGATCTGAAGAAACTTATATCAACACAGCACATCCTGATTTATTGAAAGGTTCACAAGCTATGGCTATTGTTCAAGATAAATTACATCCAAGACAAGTTCAAGTGGATCCAAAGACTGGTAAACCATTAGCCAGTTCATCACCAGCTCCATCAATAAATGAAGATGATAAATCAGGTGGATTTTTCGGTGGATTTTTCTCTTCCAAAAATAAGAAAAGATTAGCTTCAATGGAAGCACCACCAGCTATCTTAAAAGCCTCAGGTACAATGACTGAAAGAGAAACTCAAGAAACTGAAGTTATTAAATTATTAATTCAAAGTTATTTCTCAATTGTTAAAAGAACAGTTGCTGATGTGATACCAAAAGCTATTATGTTAAAATTAATTATTAGATCTAAGAATGAAATTCAAAAAATCTTGTTAGAAAAACTTTATGGATCAAATGATTTAAATGATTTAGTTAAAGAAAATGAAATTACAAAACAAAGAAGACAAGAATGTTTGAAAATGGTTGAAGTTTTAAGACATGCTAATGATATTGTATCTTCTGTATAGATCTTTGATAAGATATAAATTTAGACACCATGCTAGAGTGATTATTAAATTATATATAGGGGGAAGATACATTGTTAATGTTTAAACCATTAATTGTAGTTATCATGTGGATTACTGTATTTTTACTAGTTCTCAGTTCTCAGTATATGGATCGTGGCCTAAACAATTCCTGACTAATCTCAACTTGAATTTTGAATTTTTAGATTATATTTATATTTCAAAGACGTGGACTTTGTAGCCAAGTCTGCAAAATTTTCACTGATGGTGGAACGTTTTCAGACAATGCATTAAAAGGCCTTGATCTAATGGAGTTTTATCGGAACTAGAAGCATTGTTCAAAAACCAAATCTGGACAAAATATCTGACAAATTAGATGAACCTTCATCCATCTTTTATATTTAAAATAATTCTTGTTTTAACGATGGAGAAAGATAGATTGAGTGACTGTTAATTGTTGAATATATTGGTGTGTGCTTTTTAAGTATGAACCGATATCATATCCGTACACCACTTGGATATTGTAATTGTTAGCTGGATTTAAGCTCTCATAAGGCAATTAATTCAATTAACGTGTTTGAGTTCAACGAGGTGATAATATCGAATTTTCTTGACGTGAAGTTAATAATTATAGATACAAGCCACAAGTTAATACACAACAGCTTTCGATGGTCCATATGAATCCTGTTGAATCTTTGGATTGTGACTGGTTCTCTGGCCAATTTGAACTGTGATTGTTTTTTTCAATCAACAATTGTAGTGATATGGTTCTTAACTACCCGCGAATTCTTGTTTCATGTATGCAGGTACTGCCCATTAGCAAATATCAAGTAGCAAGAAGTGGAATTTGTATATAAAGTTGATTATTTTAGTTATACTTTGGTTATTTTAACTGATCTGTGTATCAATTGAATAATGAGTTTTGTATACAAGTGGATCATTGGTAGAGTGAGTGTAATTTACATTATAGTGAGACGTTATTAACATTACAGGCTGTGGGTAATATTGACGTTGGTGGTGAAGACCCATTTTTCGAACCAGTGAGTATATCAATTACAATTATAAAGGCATGACACTAATGTATAGATCCCACATGAAGAGTTAAAATTTTATCAAAGAGATGGTGCTAAACGTAAAAAAGCCCTACCAGCTGGATTATCACCAAATGATCAAGCGGTACTTAAAAGTGTTCGAAGAAGAGCTTATCATTTAGATTTATCACTTTCTATTTGTGGATTTAAATTAGGTTGGGCTGGTATTATTGGTCTTATTCCTTGGATTGGTGATTTTATAGCTGCTTATTTGGCTGTTAGTTTGATGAGAAAAGCACAAGAGATTGATGGAGGATTACCTAGTTATTTACAAACACAAATGAGTGGTAATATTGCATTTGATTTTGGGATTGGGTTAATTCCAATTGTTGGTGACTTGGTTAATATTGCATATAAGGCTAATTCAAGAAATTGTTTAATGTTGGAAGAATATTTGAGGAAAAAAGTTGCAGCAGAGAATGATCCCAAAAGGAAACATCATGATCATCGTTGGTTTGGTAAAAAAGCCAATAAACCTGCTACTCAAACCACGCAGACTACAAATTCCACTCAACAAGGCCCTCCACAACCTCCACCAAGGACAAATGTACCAAATGAAACCGTTTAAGAATTGTATAATTACGTGTGTATTATAAAATGAATCTATTTAACTTCACCTATTAAAGTCTCATGGAAATGTCTTGACACTTTTTCAAGAACATCTTTACCCAGACTCTTTGGAGCACTTATAACAAAATTTAATCCACCTTGTGGAGTACTCACCATATTTAATGAAAAATCATAAAAATGACCATTAAAATGTTGTGTAAATGTTGAATCCACAAGATGATACGGTTTTGAAGTGTCTGTTTTAATTAATCCAATATTGGAAAATAACATACCTGATCTAGCTTTAAATCGTGGCATATCATAAATATCCACATCCAAATGCTTCTTGTTCATGATTTTCTCTAATGATAAAAATCCAATAGAGTATAAAGTCTTTCGGGAATTGACTAAATTTTTATTAAAATCACTCATATATTTAACATTTTCCCATGAATGTTCATTAATGCGTCCAAAATATTTAGGACAACCAGATTGGTTTAGCCCATATTTATACTGAGATTGATCTATATTTGAAGGATAATATTGTCTAGCATCTACTGCTAAGGCAAATGGGGAAATTCCAGTGAATGTTTTGTAATGCTTAAGTTTGGTAATTGTATGAAACCAGGCTGATTGGAAATATGGCGTTAGTGTTAATTTAGAAGGATGGATTTGGTTGTTGATTTGAGTCTTGATGGATTGTAATTGATTTGGTGTAAGATTGAATTTATAGAAAATTGAACCTTCATTCTTATTAACAGGTTTACGATCACATATTTTGTTTAAGATGAATGAAGTGAGTAAAAATTCTGGGATGAACCAATTTGGTGGTTTGAAATCAATGACATTTTCTTGGGATTCTGGGATCTTGTCAAGGGCTTTGTTGTCTTTGGAATAATCAAAGAGTGGTTTGCTATCTATGTCAACATCTGATTCTGTACCATGAAGCTTGTTAAACTCTATTGTTAAATCTTGAAGTAAATTTTTCCCAGAGATCCCATCGTGAACAACATGATTTGTGATGAATGCCAATGTATGATCGTTTAGAATCCCCAATCTCCAAACCAAATGGTCATCTTCATAGGGCAGCACGATATCGTTAACTTTTTGACACACCTCTGTTTCATCAACATTTCTCAATTGTTCCCTCAAATCTAAAACCACATCTTTGTACTTGACCTGATCCATAATCTTGACATAATCATTCGGTCTTGGTGTGATATTAGTAGGAACATTTTGCTTCACGATGCTAACAGCCAAGAACGGGTGCTTGAGTATTATGGATCTCAAAGAGTGGAACAACAGCTGTGGATCATTGACTTTGCGATTAAATGTCCCCATCACACTAAAATTCTTGTACATTTGCACCCTTTGGAACACTGCAAAGTAGTTTTCCAGACCACCCATCTGTCTGGCATGGCCCTGGCCCAGCTTGGCCTGTAGATTCGCCAGAGCCTTCTCGCTCTGGTTCACAAAGTACTGGAACTTGGACATCTTGGCCTGGTCTCAGCATTGTGACTCGAGGTTGAAATTTGGCTCCAGCCTCTATTGTTATATTTAAGCTTATCTTCCTGGTGAAAATTTTAGCTGCATGGCCATTTCAACCGAGGAGGAACCCAGGAAGGGCTTGTTAAGCACAAAAGAGGTATAACTTACAAGTTGTAACTTATAACATTTATATATACCAAAGTCACACCGATATCACTTTTATTACTCTTTAGGTTTATAGTTTATGCTCTTTAGGTTTATGCAGCTTCAAACCTAATCTACACTTATCTCGACTGGCTTACCCTTGCAGATTGAGCCTGCTTTTGTTTCCCCGTAAAACGTCCCATTAAAAGCTATATAAAGTGGTATAAAGATCAGTACAAGTACTTGTAACTTGGATGTTTGTCACCCTCAAGGATGATGGTTCTATCGTCCTGGCTGAAGAAGGCCATACGGTACGTTTCTGTTCTCTTTGCGTCGTTTCTGGACTTGAAAACAAGAATCATCAAGAGCATAAACACAATAGCCAACACGGCAAACGCGATACCCGTACTGAGCCCACCAGTGTACTGTGGAGAGTCCTTTTCCAGGAACAAGAAAGTGGCAATGATACCTCCAACGTTACCAAACCCAATCTGCGTCGCAGTCCCCACAGATTTCCTCAAATGCCCACCAAAGTTCAACCCAGTCCAACAGATCAAGGCAGGCATGGCTGAATAAAGCCCTGTCACCGTGAGGAAACAGCCAGCATATCGACCCTGCGCATGGTCGTGTGGTAAACCTAGGACCAATGCTAGCCCTGCGATGGCCACAAGACACGATGTTATAGCAAACGGTGATCTGATCTTTATGGAATCGGAGATGAAGGCCAAGATGATTGAATATCCAAAGGCACATACCCATGGGTAAATGGAATGTGCATTGGCACTTGTAGCTGTGTACCCCATTTCATGGATGATTGTTGGTGAGAAATAGGCATAACCATAAGATGGGATAACCAATGAGAAATAAGCCAGTGCTGTTAAAGCGTATAATGGGTCACTTAATGATAGAAAGATATCCTTCCAACGGATTGAAACTTCATATCCGGATTCCACTGAATGGATCTCCAATTTCCTCTTGATGAACTCTTTCTCCTTTAAACTCATAAATCTTGAATTCTCTGGGAAATCTGGAATGATGTATAATAATAAAAACGCTAAAAATGCCGTTATAGCACCTTCAATGATGAAAATCCATCTCCATGATGAATATCCTGCAACACCCTCCATATCGTGAATTCTATAAGCAATGGCACCACCAGCAGCACCTGAAAGACAAGTACAACTGAAGAATATGGAAAATCTCTTTTGAGATTCTGCACCTGTGTAATAAGTAGATAATATGTAGAAACAAGCAGGGAACATACCAGCTTCAGCAACACCAAGGAAAAACCGACATGCCAATAGACTCTGATAATTATGAATAAACCCCATTGCCAAAGTGATGCATCCAAACACTAGGATACACATCCCTAGCCAGATATGTGGAGCTATTCTTTTCAACATATAATTGGAAACCACGTCAAAGAAGATGTAGGGTATAAAGAAAATTGTTAATGCAACGTTAAACTGGTCACCTTTCAAGTTTAAATCATCACTCATACCATAGACTTTAGCATTTGCTATATTAATTCTATCCAAAAACGCTAGGAAATAAAGCAAGATGAAAGGTGGTACAACACATAAATCCACTTTCCATGTTAATTTAGCTTCATCTATACCTAATCCAATGGCTAAATCTGTTGTTTGTTGGATTCTTTCTGCATCTGGTTTAAAATCCAATGATTCTCTTTCATCCATCGATTCTTGATCAAACCCATCATGTTGTGGATAGTTATCCACAGAGGACTCGTCAAGGTATGTCATATTGTTTGTTCCTGTTTATTACAATTCATGTCAACTTTTGAACATGTGGATCTCGACATGTTTAAATACAAGCATAAATGCCGTAACCAGGTTCTTTCGTGCTCTTTCTCTTGTTTGGTGCCTAGTCTGAACACAAATTCTGGAAACTTTTGAAAGCCTTTGATGCTGAAGATCTCCGCTAAAACTGAGATCTGTGGTTATGCATAAAAATTGAGCCGATTAGCTAACAGTATAACGGTCTTTCTTCTAGAATTCTGTATTAAACTTTAAATATGGCTGGAATCAATAAATCAGTTGATGTTAAAGTATAGTATATTAACCATGTTCCACTGGTGTTAACCAGGATAGTATGTGATCAAGCCTATATGATGTATGGCTTTAGCATGGTAAAATCCTGTCTATCAACAGGCTGAAGATCCTGGAATGATATGGAGTCACAAAACTTGCACTTTATACCTCACTGTCCATCAAAAGATCCGATTAATCCCATCAACAGCAAAAAATGCCTTGAACTCAGCATCAACATTACAGCTAAAAGACCCTCTATTTCTGGTGAAGTTGCTGGGAAACAATTGGACAACTCTAGACTCTTTGGGTATGATTTTCGCCCACTTCAACGGAATGTAAGTAAAAGCATGCCCAAGCACAAACTTACATCACGTATCCAGCACTTTTAAGGACGATCAAATATTAAAACTTTGGTATGACTGGCTCAAAATGAATGCCGTTTGAACTTTGGTGTGTGTTTTTTCAGAAAGTTTTAACGTAACATCGAATTGGTATGCTTTGCTACGCTTTGAGGTGCTTAAAATGTTAACAAAGAGGTTGATGGTTGATGTATATTCATGTTGTCTGGAAATAGTGGTCGTGTGCAATATCTTCCGGTTTCTGGTGCTCTCCCAAAACCCAAACTAGACGTGTATTTTTCTTGTTCAGGAATGTGAAGTGATATTAATCTACATTCGGTACTATATTTCCTTTTAAATCCATGTTTGATATACCCAGATTAATACAAATACTTGAAACTTGGATGTTTATCACCACTCAATACTAAATCTCGTTCATCTTTTTGGAAAAATTCATCCTTGTAAATATCTGTTCTCTTATTTCTATTCCTAGTGTAATAAACACCCAACATTAAACTCATCATAACCATACTGAAAACAACAAATGCAATACCAATGGCTAGCCCTTTAACATAACGTGGAGCATCTTTGGATAAAAAGATAAAAGTCGCCACAATTCCTCCAATATTACCAAATCCAACTTGATTCGCAGTACCTAATGATTTCCTCATATGTCCACCAAAATTCAATGCAGTCCAACATACTAATGAAGGCATGGCAGAGTATAACCCAGTAGCAGCAAGGAAACATCCAGCATATCTACCATGAGCATCATTAGCCAAGCCCAACACCAATGAAAGTCCAATAATCGCCATTATACATGATGATATAGCAAAGGGAAATCTCAATTTGGCATAATCAGATGCAATAGCAACAATATTTGAAAATCCAAATGCCATTAACCATGGATAAACAGAATGTTGATTTGCAGAGACTGCGGTATACCCCATTTCTTTAATGATTGTTGGTGAAAAATAAGCATAACCATAAGCTGGAATGATTAATCCAAAATATGCCAATGCTGTTAATGCATATAATGGATCTTTAAACTCTTTCAAAACGTCTTTAACTGTAGATTTCACTTCAAATCCTGATTTAACAGTGGAATGAATTTCTAATTTTTGCTTAATAAAGTTCCGTTCATTTATATTCATAAATCTTGAATTTTCTGGGAAATCTGGGATTATAAAGAAAAGAAGGAATGCTAACCCAGCAGTAAATGTTCCCTCAATGATAAAGATCCATCTCCATGATGAATAACCATGAACACCTTCTAAATCTTTAATCTTGTAAGCAATAGCACCACCAGCTGCACCGGCAAGACATGTACAACTAAAGAATGCACTAAATCGTTTCTGTGATTCAACACCTGTATAATAAGTTGACAAGACATAAAAAATCCCCGGGAATGAACTTGCCTCAGCAACACCAAGGAAAAATCGACATGCTAATAATCCAGAATAATTCTTAACAAACCCCAAGGCTAATGTGATGCATCCAAAAACCAAGATACAACCTGATAGCCAAACATGAGGTGGAACTTTCTTCATCAAATAATTTGAAACAATTTCAAATAAGACATATGGAACGAAAAAAATCGTTAATGCAACATTAAATTCATCACCTTTTAAGTGTAATTCTTCGGCCATACCATAAACTTTTGCATTTGATATATTAATTCTATCCAAAAATGCAAGGAAATAAAGTAATACAAAAGGTGGAACCAAACATAAATCAATTTTCCACATTAATTTCTTTTCATTAATACCCAGTTCTTCAGCTAATTGATTTGTTTTGAAAATTTTCTCCTCATGACTAGGAAAATCCACAATTGGTTTATTGTATTCATCTTGATTAAATTTTTGATCAAGTTGTTTCTCATTGTGTACTATATCTGAAGATGAAGATGTCATGATGTATACCCCTTTACGGTTTGATCAATGGTTGCAAGAGGGAATATCAAGCTTATATGATTCATGAAAAGTTTTTCATTTCTCCATCTTAAACCACTGGGTACATATAAATTAAAGTTTCAAAGCGCTCCGGTTTCGATGCAGCAAATAAATTTCTCGTATAATTTATAAGTCAGACTAGTGATCAATTTGAAAGATTGTGAGGATGTTGAGAGTTCAATCTGTGATCATAGATGTCCAGCTAATTGTTCTTCATCTCATCTCATTTGGCCATTCCCTGCAAAAGCTGTATAAACTGTAGACCCTTGAATGATTCATTATAAAATAGTCACGGAAAGTTTATTTCCCCAGAAAAAAAATGGAGAAACCCGTCCGTTCGATTCTTGGAGGCTGCATTTTTTTTATTCAAAATGTCACGTGACTGCGGATTTATACGGGAATGAATATGTATAGAGATGTTTATGTCTCGTGTGGGAGCGTGAAGAATAGGTGGTGTTTGAGAGAGTGGAGGATGATTTGGTGAAGTTGATAACAATCTTTAACACCAGAAATAGATATTATAATTCAAATTTGTTCCTGGTTCCTGGATCGTTGGCTGTGCTGATGCGCGTTTGGAAAAAGTATCTCCAAATAAACGTGTGGACATACATATTCACTTGAATAGCTCTTGATATACATATTCACAATAGATAATACTCTGGAAGCACGTATTATGAGACACTCGAGGGTAAGAGTGGTGGTATTGGCCATTTTCCTGTTCACGATATACTATTTCTTCCCACAGATATCGCTTACATCGGGATCATCATCAATCACTCATTTTATAAAGTATTTACAAACATCACCACAAGATACATTGGAACAGAGATGTACGGATTATTTCCAGCATTACATGAACAATGATCAATCCATAGGATACTCATATTCCGATTATGTCTTTGAAGACACAGTGGAGGAATTTATCAAGAAACAATCGAAAAAATTTCCCAAATATTCTCAACAACAGTATAAATCATGGGAAAGAGATCATCAAGATTATACAAATTCATACTTAGAAGTGGAGAATAATTTGGTGAATCAAACCATAGACACTCGAACTTTTGGGAATTGCTTTCTCAAACCGGAACATATCATTAAAGATGATCAGTGTGATTTCGTTTCTAAAAAATTATTCCCATGGTTATCTTTTAAATCTCCATTATTAACCAAATGGGACGGTACAACATCTGAATACTCTATAACGAAAGGATGTTTCCTACAACAAATTTATAAACAACAAAGAGGTGAAGGAATCGTTATAAGTGCGAAAAATTCACATTATCAACAATTAGTCTCTTTATTTGTCACATTAAGAGTCTTGAATAACACTGTACCTATACAGATTGTTCATAGAGATGATCTTTCCAGATCAAGACAAGGTCAACTCTCTAGATTGGCAAGAATGGACATTGTGGAGTTATCAAAAGATGAGAATAGCACATTATTGGAACCATTAACACTACAAAAGGATTATGGTTTAACAGAGTTTCAACACACCAGTTATCCCAAATTAGATGTTTCATTCTTAAACATTGCACCAGCTTTAGAAAAAACATATTCAAAAAGGATAATCAAATATCAAAACAAATTAATCGCTGCTTTATTCTCCACTTTTCAAAAAGCTATATTTATGGATGCTGATATAATCTTGTTTAAATCTCCTCAATGGTTACTACAAATCCCAGAATTTCAAGACAAAGGTGCCTTTTTCTTTAAAGATCGTGAGTTAATTAACCAGTCTTCACAGAGGGATAAAACATTTTGGTCTAAATTGATGCCCACATCTCATGAATCTTTGAAATTAGGTGTACACCTACCAACACAACAAACATTCAATAATCGTTATTTCCATGGGTTCACACATCTAGTAGAGGCTGGTATAGTGTTGATGGATAGATCTACACATTTCCCTGGTTTACTCCATGCAATCCAATTATCACTTTGGGAAACGGCAAAGAAAAGAGTATGGGGTGATAAGGAACTCTTTTGGTTATCACAGGCTATTAGTGGTAATGAAGATTTCAGTTTTAATAAACATTCTGCAGGCGCAATTGGTGAGATTTTAGTTAATGGCACCCAGGAAAAAATATGTTCAAATCAACCTGTACATGTTTATAATGAAACTGTACTTTGGATAAATTCAGGTTATAAATTTTGTAAAAACGGTGGTGCTGGGAGAGATTTGAAATATTATCCAGGTTGGAAATATGATGATATTGCTGCTAAATATAAAGGTCCTATCAATGCAAGCGCGGTGATTATCCCACCAAATGTTGATGACTTGTATTTGAAATGGACTGAAAGGGATCATGATATGAATGCACAGGAAAGAGTCCAAGGTTGGTATAATATGGATATGTGTCAAGGTTATACATATTGTGCAGTGTCTCCTGTTGTGGGTCCCCATGGTGATGTTAGACATGGTGAAGTGATTAAGATAGAACAAGAACAGAGAGATGCGTTGAACTATTTGGGGAATGTTTGGCTTGATGCTAATGAAATACAAAGAGGGTTTGAAAGAAATAAAAAATCATTAGCAAATTATTTAGATATTAAAATATAGCGCTATAGTGTTTCAAAGGTTGTAGTTTTGCTTTGCCTGTTCAAAATTATCAGATAGTTGATTCATTTGATTTTCAAGTTTAGATAAAGATGTTTCCCATGATTCCAAATCTTTACTAAATGTGGTTAGATCTTCTTGCATTGAATCCACTGAATTCACTGAATTGTTGATCCGTAGATGTATCTCATTCAATGACTCAAGTCTTTTGATCAAGAATGGTAAATCATCAATAAACTCTTCCGTTTTGCTAAAATTTGCAAAAATTTCATTAATTTTAACATCTTCATCAAGAATATGTTGTATAGATGGATCAAGTGATCTTCTTGTAGTGATTGATCTTTCAAATTTATGATTCACTTCTTCAATAATCTGTTGGATCTTAACAAGTGAATCTTCATCATTGGAGAAAAGCTTAAATTTGCGGAAAAGATCATTGATCATGGATTGTAATGATTTATCAATGGTTTCATCCCCAATGGATTTTTCAAGTTTATTAATCCTCTTATCAAATTCCACCAATTTCACTGGATCGTCCACTGGAATGACTTTAGCTTCTATACTTTTCCCAGATTCATCTTTGTTCGCCAAATTGTCCAATCTCACCAACTTTTTATCCCTTGTTCGTTGATTCAACTTCTTGAACAACTCTTGTAATTTTGCAACCTCCTCCTCACCATTCTCCACTTGATCTTTTTCAATATCATCATCTAGCTCCTCAAGCTCTCGCCTTATCCTATTGATCTTATTCGCCACTGTTTCTTTCACTTCATACGTTTCATAACTATTGTCCACACGATCTATACGATCACTGAAATCCGTTACATGTGAATCAATCATTTTGGTCTCAAAAGCCACCCTACTCTTCTCCACATCGAAAGTGCTGTCATTTATCGAGTCTCTTCTGTCTCTGACATCCTCATGGATCTGAAAAAGTTAGTCAATGTCTCCAAATTGCAAGAGATAACTAAAACTCACTTCAAATGATTCTTCAACATCAGAGGTCTCGTAAACTTCTCTAGAATCGAGGTCCTGCACAGCTTGTTAGTGCCCATTTCGCCTGGTATCAATCCAATTCACCCACTATATCGCTCAAATCTTCATACCTTGACATCTTTGTACCTAGTTATTTCATGGATTTCTCTATTCTCTGGTTTTATTTACTTATATTGTTAAACGCGATCTTTGGGAAACGTGCTTAGTCATCCTCCGCGAAAATTTCAAAGTTCTACAAATGAAAAAATATGTCAAATTACTCTTGATCGATTCAGAAAGAGTTTAAAGGACACAAGATGAGCAGTCGTCTCTACCTACATGAGCTAAGTAGGGCAAGAAGGTTGAACGATACGTTCAACTTCTTCACCTCCATGAGAATGAGCAAATTGATCAAAGAACCAGACTATAATAGTGAGATTCCAGAAGAACCTTTACATGGTAATGCATTCGTTTTGAAGGACAATATATCCACAATTGACGGACCTACAGCGTGTGGATCACGCATGCTTGAGAACTACACTGCTCCGTTTGATGCGACCGTGGTTTCGCTGCTGGAGAAAGCCAATGCTGTGATCATGGGGAAGACAAATATGGACGAGTTCGGTATGGGTTCAGGAACAACTCACTCACATTTTGGACCGACTTTAAACCCATTATACCCAGAAGCTGAACATATCTGTGGTGGGTCCTCTGGTGGTGCTGCTGCTGCACTTGCTGCTGATGTGGCAGAGCTCGCATTGGGGACCGATACAGGGGGGTCTATTAGATTACCTGCTGCATATACAGGTCTTTATGGGTTCAAACCAACTTATGGGAGATTGTCTAGATGGGGTGTTGTTTCTTATGCACAGAGTCTGGACACGGTGGGGATATTGTCACGAGACTTGGAATTAGCTGAGAAGACATATCATGTGTTGAATCAGTATGATCCAAAGGATCCAACATCCATGTCACAAGAGATTAGAGACAAAATTGAAAAATTAATGAAAACTAAACTTAAACCACCAAAAGGTGTGAAAAGAGGACCACCGAAGATTGGTATTGTTGATGAACTTTCTGTTAAAGATCTATCACCTGAAGTTAAAACAGCATGGGAAGATGTGCTAACAAAACTTTCAAAAAATAACGATATAGTACCAGTCTCAATCCCAGCTTTGAAATATGCATTACCAGTTTATTACACTATTGCTCCAGCAGAGGCAGCATCCAACTTGGCAAGATATGACGGGATACGATACGGGTATAGATCAGATGATGATAAGCATAACTATGCCAAAACACGTTCAACAGGGTTTGGTAAAGAAGTTCAAAATAGAATTTTATTAGGGAATTATAATTTGAACTCTGATTCTTATAAAAATCATTTCCTTAAGGCTCAAAACATTAGAAATTCAATAAAGGAACAATTTGATTCTGTTTTCAAATTTGCCAATGTCATATCAGGTAATACACCTCCTGATAATGGTGTTGACGTTTTAATCTCACCAGTATCAATGACCAAGGCTCCTACATTGAAACAATTTCAAAATCAATCCGCAACAGAATCATACGTTAATGATCTTTTCACCGTACCGGCTTCATTAGCTGGTCTTCCAGCTATTTCTGTTCCTTGGGGGCCTAAAAAGGCAGCTGCTGGACAATCAGTACCTATCCCTGTAGGAATTCAAATCATGGGTCAATATGGTGGTGATTCAGAAGTTTTACAGATTGCAAAGATTTTAAACCAAATGAGATAAACTTATCACTATTGTACATAAAAACATTAATTTCTTCTATATATATATATATCAATTGTTAAAATTCCGAATCAATTTGTCCAATCTCTTTGGATAATTTAATTAATGTATCGTTACGATTCCAATTATGATGATCATCCCATATGATCTCCATCAATCTGGCATTAACTTGTTCCAACATCTCCACTGTGAAATCACCTGTTTGGTCAATCAATGTTGTTCTCACTTTGAATAGTTTATCTTCATCAAGTTCAAATGGTGGTAATGGAACTTCTGGTTCTTCTTCGGACTCTGACTCAGGTTCTGGGATTTCAGGCTCCTTGACAACTTCTTCAATTTTTTCAGGTTCAGCGGCTGATTTTTGTTTTGGTGAAAGATTAATACTAACATCACCATCACCATCAACATGCTCCTTACCGTTCTCCACTCCCTGAGTATCAATCTGTGGCTGAGAATCAACAATAATCTGTTGAGTCTCCTTAACATCACCATTCACGGGCTTTATAGGCGAACCATTCTCAACAACTTCATCATTTTCACCAAAATCTTTCCCATTAACATCAACAATCTGCTCATTATGACTCTCCTCGATTGCTTTAATCTTCAACAGAGCCTCTTCGTGTAGATGCTGTCTTTCAATTTCTCTTGCACGCATGGCTTTACACTCAGCAGCAAATTCCGGTGTGGCAATCTCCTCGACACCAACTTGAGCATTAGCATACATCTCTGATGCCTTGATTAATCTTTCACGATCATTCAACGTGACGGAATCCTTATATATCATTTCGATATCTTTTAAAAATTGCTTTGGTTCAGAATAAAATCCATTCCATAATCTTTCTTCAGTGATATCAAGATCCATATTATAAAAGCGACGACCTGTAGTATTTTCCACAATCATATCACCATCTTTAGAATATGGTCTTAATGGAGCAGTTTCATCATCGGGTTCAAATAAATGAATTAATAAATGATCTTCAATAACCGGTTTTTTGAATTTCCTATAACGATTTTTGAACAAATCCATTAATCCAGAAAGTTTAATCTTTAATGTATTTTTCAATCTCATATCTGATTTTTCAAATGATTTTAAACTTGTTTCTTCTTTTTGCTTTTCCGGTTCAATTTTTGGTAATTTTTCTAATTTTCTTTTCCTTCTTGTATCTAAATATTCATTTGGTTTTAATTTTAATGCTATCCATAAAGTTTCAAAAAATTTATCTCTTTGATCAGCATTGGCTTTTTGCAATGTAACATGATTTGCATCAGCAAGACCAAATAATTGTTTAAGACCAAAATCTAATTCTTCAAATGGAGTCTCTGAAAGACCTAATAACAAAATTTTCTCATTTGAACTAACAGATCTTAACAAACCAGAAAGTGTAGCTTTTGAAGCATCAGAAACCGCATGATACCAAATATCAACATTTGGAATGAAAATAATCGAGGGTTTATGACGACGTGCCTCAACAAAACTTTGTATAATGGCAGTTTCTGTTGATCTCGTAGAATCACCAAAAATTGCACCGAGATCTAATGATTGAACATTAAACCCTTCTAAATGGTTTAACACAGCTGAACCCAAGTATGATTGACCGCTTCCTGCATCACCAGAGATTAATAATCTTGGACGATGAATTCTTGTAGCTTCTAATCTTTTAATCAATTCATGTCTTCCAAATCCGCCATCTTGATCATTTTCTGTAGGATCAATAAATTGTGCCTCTTCCAATACCGATAGTTTTTTAACTTTTGGTACAATTTTATCCAATTTTTTCGTAATGGTTTCCAGCGGAGGTTCTAATAATGCATTTAAATGTTCAGGTAATGGAGCTGATCCACTTGATGTAGAACGTGCAGATGATGGAATGATCTTATCTAATGCCTTCATGAAATCTCTAGCTGCAACATGGATCGTGGAAGGATCAATTTGTAATTTATCATCAGATGAATAAATTTGTGGATAACGTCTTTGAATACTGTTTAATGCAGCTTCTGTACAAAGAGCCCTCAAGTCAGCACCACCATAATTTTTTGTTAAATGAGCAACTTTCTCGATAAATTTTGGGTTTAATGGTGGATCCCATTTCTTTGTGTGGATCTTGAGGATTTGCTCTCTAGATTTAATATCAGGTAATGGGAAATAAAATTCACGATCAAATCTACCAGGACGACGTAAAGCAGGATCCACAGCATCAGGACGATTGGTTGCGCCAATCACAATAACTTGACCTCTATTATCCATACCATCCATTAGGGCAAGCATAGTGGAAACAATACTTGCATGGATTTGTTCTTGTTTAGAAGATCTAACAGGAGCCAGCCCATCAATTTCATCAAAGAAGATAATACTTGGTTGTTGCTTTCTTGCCTCTTCAAATAATAAGCGTAATTGTCTTTCAGCTTCACCAACCCATTTAGATAAACAATCAGCACCTTTTCTCATGAAAAAAGTTATATTACGACCTTGAGAAGAACAACTTGCAGCTAATGCTCTAGCCATTAATGTTTTACCTGTACCTGGAGGACCATGGAAAAGAACACCTCTTGGTGGTGTTATTCCAAATCTTTGATAAACCTCAGGGTATAACAATGGTAATGCCACCATTTCTTTCAATTGACTAATATAGTTGTCTAACCCACCTATAGCGGAAAAATCAATATTCATATCAACACCTAATGGATCCAAATCTGCATTCTGTTTCTTTTTGGTTTTATTAACTCCAACGGGTGCACTAATTGAACCTCTCTTGATATTTGAAGAACCACCCACTGGAATAATTTCATCATCTGAAGAGTCAGAATCATTACCAATTAAATTACCAGTGTTTGAAGGTGCGTTGAAATGTGTTAAATTTTTACCAAATATTGATGTAACATCACCTCCACCAAATGGACCACCAGTTGAGAATAATCTCCTTATTGGACCCGATGCAGCGTTACCACCTCTTCTTCTTGGCGTTGATGGTTGAGCATTCATTAGTTGTAATTCTAGAGCTGGATCTGTTAATGGAGGTGGGATTGCATAGTTGACATCTTTTTTACGTTCACGAAGAGATCTTGGTACATTTGTATCTGAATCTAATCCTTCAATGGCTCTTTGTCTTCTTGTTCTTCTACGATCAAGATCAGAATCATTCTTCAGGTCTTCAATCTCTTGTTTTAAATTAGATTCCTCTTCGTTATCAATTGTTGGTTCTTCATCATTCGGTAGTGTGATGTCTTCCCCGGATTCATCATCATCATCATCGTCATCATGTTCCACTCTGGGTATACGTCTTGATCTTGAACGATTACTACTTCTTTTCACTTGTCTCTTCTTCTTTCTTTTGGTTTTCTTCTTAGGTTGGTCATAATATTCAACATCTTCTTCATCATCGTCTTCTTTAGATATAAAACTTCTCATTCTTCTAGCCTCTTCATTTTTACCATCTGAAAGAGCATCACTGAAATCACTGGCACTTGCATCATCTTGACTTTCTTCACTTTCTTGGAATTCATCATCTTCATCAGGTACTCTTCTCCTGGAACTCCTACTATTTCTTGAATCAACTTTCCGACGATTTCTAGCACCACGATTAACAACAAGATCATCTTCATCATCATCTCCTTCATTTTCATCGTATTCATTCTGAGTGGTATTTATTATATCATCCTCCTCATCCTCAACAGGACGACGTTTATTCTTCGGTTTAATTGGTTTATCCTCATCACTTTCTATGAAATCATCATATTCGTTTTCCACTTTGGCATAATCAACTCTTTGTCTTTTACGTCTTGAATGTAATGAAATATCTGCATCGTCATCTTCATCACTTGTTGGCAACCCTTTATGAGATCTCGAAGAACGACGACCCATATTATCGGTGCTATAACGGAAAGAAACTATGAATTCTGAAGTAATTTTGACTTATGGTAGTATGGTATAGGGAGATTTAGTTATTTTGCCGCTGATTTTCCCAACAAGCGCGTTTTTCTATGTCAATTGGGAGTGCACTGCTAGTTGGTCGGTGTTTATCTTGTGTTATAGTTGTCTTGAATAGCCGAATCCCGGATTGATATCAATTTAACTCAATATGTGTCTATTTGATCTTGTGTATTTTCGTATTGAGTCTCGTTTCAATCGAGAAGCTGAGAAAATCAGAAAATCATATAATTCCAAAATATTTCGCGTGTGTCTTTGACTTCCTAATCGGGAAGTGAAAATACAAAGGCACTATAATATTAAACATTTATTACTATCAACTCATCAAGATATTAACAGCCCAGTCAACACTTAGTGTACGCAAGTCAGTGTATGTTTGCCCCACCCCGACAAATAAGATCGGGATGTTGGTGGCATAGACCATATTCACCATTGTACCAATTAGATCTCCCACAGTGTCACATTTACTTATAATAAAGAAATCCAAGGTTCTACCAGCTCCAAACGCATTGTTGAAATTCTTAGCCTGTTGAACAGAGTCTGTCCCGACAAGTGCCTCACCAACCATGATGATCTTGTTTGGATTGGCAGCTTTAGCGAAAGAAGCCAATGGAGCCATTAATCTAGCATCATTATGTCTTCTACCAGCTGTATCCATTAATATTATATCAAATTGTTGCTTCTTTGCGTAATCAATAGCATTCTTGGCAATCTTGGCCACTAGATCAGAGCCACCATAACCACCTTCAAATAATTCAATATTATCTTCATTTGATTTTTTCAAATTATTTACATGAACACGTAATTGTTCCACTGCACCTGATCTAAACGTGTCACAAGCAACAATCAACACTTTAAAATTGTTTTGTAATAACCAAAATGCTAATTTGGATAAGTTTGTTGATTTCCCCACACCGTTAACACCAACAACAGATATAACATATGGTTTCTTATTAGCTTTAATGTCTTGTAATAGGTTAACAGATGTTCCAGGTGTTAAGATCTTGGTTAATGCTTTTGCCAATGCCTCTTTGGCGGTTTGTTGGATAGTGGTCCAATTTTTAGTCTTGGATCCAACAAGGGCCTTCTCGACATTAGATGTTAAATGTGAAGCGACTTCAGGTGCAACGTTCTTTTTAATTAGATGGTTTTGTAATTGAGAAATTGTAGATTTGATATCATCTGAAGTGATTGTTTTACCACCGGTTAATTTTTTCCAAAATCCAAATGGTTCAGATGTGGTTTTCTCTTTGGTGCTAGTGTTCAATATGGCTTCAATCTCATCGTTTAGATCCTTAACGAGGAATGCCCCAGTTTTAGCATCTTTCCCACCATAGTTATCAGTGTCGATCTTAATATCTGGTTGATCCTGTGCTGCCTCACCTGTGGAGAAATCCAGTTGGAAATCAGCATCCTCCTCAACCATACCGTCAGCACCCCATTTACGTAGTTTTTTACTATTTTTCGGTTTTGGTTGTCTCTTTGGTTCTGGCTCTGGCTCATTGTTCTCAGCATCAGCACCGGAATCAACACTTTGTGACTCGTAGTCGCTCAGCTTGGCCTTGAAATAACGGTCAAACCTGGTCTTTTCCTCCTCGAGCCCAGCCAGAGCTGTCTGGCCCTCTGCAATGTTGGCCACGATGCCCTCTCCGAGCAGCTGTGTGAACAGCTTGAGCCCGACGTCCACGAGCTCTTCGCTGTATCTGAGTGGTGTCAGCGACGGGTAGACAGCTGCAGCGACTATGGCTGGCCTGTTGGCTCGCTGGTACTTGACTGTGTGGGTGCCCACTTTGTAGGTGTCCACCTGCTGTGCCAGGGCCCTGCTGTCTGCGATGAGCACGTTGCTGACGAGCGAGTTCACGACAGAGTCGGGGACCTTTCTAGGCGAGTGCCTGTAGAGGACTAGCCCCTGTGCGCTGAAGACGACAAACTGGTCGATCATGGTGGTCTTGTTGGTGTTATTGTTGGTTATCTGTTAGTTATTATATCGTTGATTTAATACTGGTGATTGTGTGTGGGCCTACCGGAAATATTGTGATATTAATATCAATATGAATATAGCCATGTAATCAACACTATTTTATACATACCCAGCATGAAGATCATCCCCAAGAGACGCAACAAGAACGTGAGGAAGCGGATCGACCTCAAGGTCAACCTCGTGGAGGTGGGTTTGAACGAAAAACATGGGCTCTATTGCAACAACTAACAACCACAGGGACGGGATTTGGTGATGACCAGCGCAAAGTCGTGTAATATAGTGAGTTTTTCAAGCCAACCTCAAGACCATCTCTAACACAGTATAGGTCGCTGGAATCGCCTTCAATGGCCAGACGAAGCGCACTTCCAAAGTCAAGCACACTGCAAACCCGAGCTTCAACACGTCGATCCAACTAAGACTATCCGGGTACAACATGGGTGGTCCCATCATACACATTGCCATCTTTGACAGCCATAGAAAGTACTCTATCTACCTGGGTGAGCTCAGACTGTCCATTGTGGATCTCTTCGAGGATACCGAGCGAGATCTAACGAGAACAATCATCCCACCTAAATGGTACAAGTTACATTCTTCTAAATCTCAAGAGACGTTTGTCACCGGATCCATAAAAGTTGGTTTTGAACTCAAGGCTAAACGAGATATTGTTAAAAATTTTAAACTATGGCAAACTTCGTTGGTAAACCGTGGCAAGACAATCAAAGTGAATGACCAGGATTATTACTCAGACACGGATACAGATGTGGAATCTTTACTAGTTGAAGATCGTAACCCAGATCACACAGGTTTCAAAGATTTAGATTTAAGTTCTGATGAGATATCCAATTCATTATCAACTTTTCCTCCAAAAGTACAGTCTAATTTACACTTACAACCACCAAGTGCTACATTAACAGGATCCAATTCAAATTATGACTCTTACTACTCCAGTGATGTTTCTTTATCAGATAACCAACCAACTAAGCCATCACCGCTTTCAATCGCAAGACAAAAACCTAAACCATCGATTTCAATTAATGGTGTGGTTTTTTTAGAAATTGAAAGTGCAGATGGGTTGCCTCCTTATAAAAAATTCCTCCATAAAGGTTACGATATGGATCCATTCGTGGTGATTTCATTTGGTAAAAAAACGTTTAGAACTTCATGGAGGAAACATACATTAACACCAGTATGGAATCAAACATTAGCATTTGAAGTACTTTCCAATGAAAAAAATTATGACCTTGTCTTCAACATTTTAGATAAAGATCACATATCATTCCATGATAAAGTCGCTGTTGGATCAATTTCATTAGCTGAGATCCATGAAGGACAAGATTTTGAAAATTATAATCTAGCATTAACACCATTCAAGGATAATGGGTATCATCCATATTTGAAATTTAAAATCAAATATAAAAATTATGATTCATTACAACAAAATTTATGGCAATCTATACTTTCCAAATATGGTGAAACATTAGATATAATTCAATTGGATATGTTTTTAGAAAATTTAAACATAACTGAAGAATTATCATCTTTTTATAAAATTAACAACAAGACAATGACAGATATGTTAACAATCCCCGAGGTGATTAATGCCTTACAACAATTTGATGTTCAGATGCAAAGATGCCCCCTGTGTGGGAAAAGAAAACAGAGTAATATGATCACTCATGTCGCTATATGTTCATCAAAAGGTGATAAATTGAAAAGTTTTGCCACTGCAGGGTTTGCATCGAAGAGATGGTATTCCAAAGTGTTAATTAAATTTGCATATGGGAAATACGCATTGGGTAAAAACAATGCAAATATTCTTGTACAATGTCGTTCCACTGGGTTCATAATTGAAGAAAAAATGGCATTATACGTTAGGTTGGGGATAAGATTATTATATAAGGGCAAAGGTGCAGATTCCAAGAGAATCAAGACATTATTGAAAAATCTTTCAGTAAAGCAAGGTGCTAGATTTGATTCACCTTCTTCTGTTAAAGATATTGATTCATTTATTAAATTTCATCAATTAGATCTATCAGAATGTGAACTCACAGAATTTAAAACATTTAATGAATTTTTCTATAGGAAATTAAAACCTGGGTCTAGAACACCTGAATCCCCAGATAACAAAATCATCACTTCACCTGCAGATTCTCGTTGTACTGCATTCAATATTGTCACAAAAGCTACTCAAGTATGGATTAAAAGTCGTTCATTCTCTATTGCTAAATTACTCGGTAGGGATTCCCCTGGTGAATTTCAAGATTGTTCTCTTGCAGTATTCAGATTAGCTCCACAAGATTATCATAGATTCCATTCACCTGTCTCGGGTATCATTGGTAAACCAATCTATATAGAAGGAGAATATTATACAGTTAATCCAATGGCTGTTAGATCTGATCTAGATGTTTTCGGTGAGAATGTTCGAGTTATTATCCCCATTGAAACTAAAGAGTTTGGTCAAGTCTTGGTAGTAGCTGTTGGTGCAATGATGGTGGGATCCACCGTGTTAACTGTATCTCAAGGTGACCGAGTTAATAGAGCTGATGAATTAGGATATTTTAAATTCGGGGGCTCAACTATAATTGTTCTTTTCCCACAGGGTACAATGGAATTCGATTCTGATTTAGTGGCTAATTCGAATGATTGTATAGAGACACTAGTACGTGTCGGGATGTCTGTGGGTCATGCTTTAGATGTTGATGAATTTCCAAGACCTAAAGTTAAATTTGATGATAATTCACAAGAGGATAAGTTGAAAATTATCAGAACAATCACTGGTGGTGACGCAGAACATCCTTGGGAACTATTCCATATGAATGTTGACTCGGATGAAGAGCTAGAAGACGAGGAAGAGGATGAGGAGTGAAAACATATATTTATAAATTCATTTAAACTTATTATATACATTTTGCATTATAATCTTGTAAGTTTATATGAAAATTCGCGAATATTATTATACGCGATTAAATTTTGTTCGTGTCGCGTCTTAGTTATAACCTCCATATAACAGAACAAGCAAAGACAAAACAGAAAGATGCCTAGTATATCCTCCGATATGGAAGACTATCTAGTGGAGTACGAGTGAGTTAACTGCGGTGCTTCTATCCATGCTCTGACTAACAAATCCCAGTGGACCTTCAACCGATGAGCAAAAGACAAGATCCACTATAAATGTCCCATCAGATTATAAGAATCATAATCTTTATAACTTGGAATTCAACGAAAGGTCATACGGGAGACAATTCGCATCGTTGTATCATACCCGTCTAACACAATTAAGACCTCGTGTTTTGCTGAATGCAAAGAAAAAATGGGGTGCAGAGACAATTAATGGTAAAAATGTAGTTAAAAAGGATAAAGTGTTGGATATAAAAAGTGATGAACCAAGTTGGGTTGTGGGTACTGTGTATTGTGAACTCAAGTATAAACCAAATATCTTACAAGAAGTCTCTGGTGGGATCCAGGGGGCAAATACAAGTGTTAAATCATATACTGATCCTGATTTAGATCAAATAATGCTTGAAGATGAATCAGGTAGAGTCGCATTAGAAGGTGATTTGGTTAAAAATACAATCCTCGTCACGGGTACAGTGGTTGCCATCTTGGGGATGGAATCAAGACCTGGTGTTTTCCAAGTTGTTGACATTGTTTATCCATTCACATCTGCTCAAAAACCTACTAGAAATTCATCATCCAAGATTGCATTGATATCTGGGTTACAATTTAATGGGATTGAAACGATTAAGCATGAATTATTAAAAGATTATCTCACTGGTGAATTAGGTGTTCCTTCATCAAAATCAATTTCAAGATTAATCATTGCAGGTAATTCTGTTCTTGTATCTGGTGAACCAGAAATTGATGAAAAAAATAAATATGGTGCTAAAAACAAATCAAATTTTAGTATTGATTCAATAACACAATTGGATAATTTTCTTTCAGATGTTTTGCAAAGTATACCCATAGATATAATGCCAGGTGAAACTGATCCTGCAGAGACAAGTTTACCTCAACAACCATTACATAAGGCATTTTTCCAAAATTCTAAAATTCATTTAAATTCATCAACTTTTAGAACTTTAACAAATCCATCATGGATTCAATATGATGAACTTCGTATATTGGGGACAAGTGGTGAAAATATTAATGATATTTATAAATATGTCGTACCTGATTCTATTCAAGATGAAAGAATTAATATGATTGAAGCTACAATGATTTGGCAAAATATTATACCAACAGCTCCAGATACACTTTGGTGTTATCCATTCACTGACAAAGATCCTTTTACATTGAATGAAACTCCTCATGTTTATTTTGTGGGGAATCAACCAAAATTTGGTAGTAAAACTATGCATTTAGAAAATGGAATGCAAATTAAATTAATATCAATCCCTACTTTTAGTGAAACTGGACAATTTGTTATACTGGATACTTATACTTTGGAAACTGAAGTTATATCATTAGATTCATGAGTACATATATATTTAATCTATTTACAATGAATGTAGTTCATATTTTTCTAATGCTGATTTTTTTAATTGGTTGATCACCAGATCTATTGATCCCTTTACCATAAGTTAAATCAGAACCAACATGGGCAAATTCAATGGTTCTTTTATTCGTATCGACATTTAATCTATCCAAGAATTTTGTAGTAAGTTCTGGCATGAATGGTTGTGAAAGTATAGCGGAAATTCTAACACATTCTAATGCTGTATAAATAATCAAATCTTTTTCTTCTTCAGGTTTTTTCCATGGTTCACTTAAAGAAACTAGACTATTTGCTCTGGAAAGAATGTACCATAAATGTTGGATAGCACCTGGTGTGTTAAATTCCAACATGTTTACATTCATCTTATCAAACAATTTATCAAGATCTTCCAACAATGATCTTTGTGCGTTTTGAATTTCATCAGAAAGCTCAATTTTAAAATTGTTAGTGGAATTTTGGATTGCCCTTTCAGCATTCATTTTACCCCCACAACATCTAATCAACAAATTAGCAAATTTATCCACAATTTGTTCTCTTGTATCGAATAATCTTTGTTCACTGAAATTACCATCATATTTGAAATCAAAATCCTGACACAAATAAAATCTAAGAATATCTGTCCCATAATAATTAGCCATAACTATTGGATCAACAACATTTCCCCTACTTTTACTCATCTTGAATCCATCAGCTATCCAATGACCATGTACAGCTACTTGTTGAGGTAATTCTACACCTGCAGCCATCAACAATGCAGGCCAGTAGATACAATGGAACCTTGTGATATCTTTACCTATCAAATGTGTAGCTGGCCATTTGTTATTGATGTTTGGATATCCCACACATGTTAAATAGTTGACTAATGCATCGACCCAGACATATATTTTTTGTGATTCATCATTTGGTACAGAGATCCCCCATTTTAATCTTGATGATGGACGAGATATACTAAGATCTTGTAATTCATTTGTTTCAAGTTCTTGTAGAAGTGTATTGTGTCTTTGTTCTGGTATGATGAATTTAGGATTTGTTTTAAGTAAATTGATCAATGGTTCCCTGAATAGGGATAATTTGAAGAAATAATTCTTCTCCACATCGTATGTAACTTCATTACTTGTTTCTTTAGAAAAATATTTACCATCTTTTTCAAAAATTTGAGTTTCTGGATAAAAAGTCTCATCAGTAACCGAGTACCAACCACCATGTTCACCTTCATAAATATAACCATTTTGTTTCAAAACATTCCAAAAATGAATCACAGCTTGCACATGATCCTCATCCGTAGTTCTTATAAATCTATCATAGTTTATATTGGCCAATTTAGTTAAATCTTTGAACACAATTGATAATTGATCAACAAATTCCTTTGGTGGGATGCCTTTCTTCTCAGCAGCTGCTTGGATCTTTAGCCCATGTTCATCAAGCCCCGTGGTGAAAAAGGCCTCTCTGTTTGATAGTTTCTCCCATCTTACACGAACATCAGATGACACCATGGATGATAAATGGCCTAGATGAGGTGCTGATCATGTTAGACAAATACATATTAAGATTTGTTATCGATACTCACCAGCATTTGGGTAAAAGATTGGTGTGGAGACATATAGTGGTTTATGGCTTATGAGCCTCTTCACTATACTGGGCCCTAAACAAGACTTTTTAAGCATCGTGTGGTTCCTGGTATTCGAGATTTCTAAATGTATAAGTAGATCCGGAGATTTAAACTTTTCATTATAGGCTTTAAAATTCGCGGGTAGAAAAAGTCATATAATCTCAATACTCTTTATGTTGATTATATTATCGTAATTTCTTATTAATGTACATTCTACTGACAAATATTTCAAATGCTAATTGTTTATTTATTTCACTCCGTTTTCTCCACAAAAATAGCCATTAGGACAAACACACTATAAAACATAGCCAACGGGTAGGCAATCAACGGTCTCACATTATCTAATTTCAACACAGCTATGAAAAAACCTGAAGCTGAGAATGTACTCCAAAAGATTGACAATGCCGAGAAGATGTATCCAAACAAGTTATTCATATCAAGAAAAATCCCAGTGAAACTTATTGGTACCAATGGTAATAAACAATACCCTAATACAGAGGCTGTTCTTGTGAAATCAATAGAGTTATCACTCATCAATTTAAAGAAAAAATGTAATGATATAGTACCAAACAATGCAACACCGTAGATATAACCAAAATGGACTTTCCCTGCAAGTAATAATAACGTACCAAAAATCAAGCAAAATAATATAGGACCAGCTAAATCAGAATCAACCATTATATCTGGAGTTATTCTTCCCTTTGGATTTAAAACAGCTTGTGTTTTCAATTTGATATGATTGAAATTTATACCCAGCTCTTCTAATAATGGGGGTTCATGTGCATATCCAGATGTTGAGAAGGCAGCCAGTATACCTGTTGATAATGTTCCATCTCCTAACGTTCCTGAAACGTCATATTGTGATCCATATGTCGAATCCATAGAGCCCTGGATCGGATTATTGTTGAAATTGGCAAAATTGTCATACTGTGTTGGGAAGAATTGTAGATTCTGTGGCTGCTGTGCCTGGAATTGTGTATTGTCCTGGTAAAATGCCATTTGTGTTGTCTATAGAGTCTCTTGGGTTCCTACTTAGCAATAACAACAAGTTCCAGTTGAATCAAAAAGTTGAATTTTGGCTGGTGTCAAAAATCGAAAATTCGCGGAGATCTTGTCACGTGCTTAATAATTTGATCTGACATTTTTACCCGGTTAACTGACGCGTAACTTTTATATAATTATCTTATAATTAGATTTACATCTGCTCTACTCGGACCTAGATATTACTTTGCCAATCCAACAATGACCACCGAGTACACTGATGTCGAGAGAGGGCTATTACAGTACCTCATGTCCCTAGGGTCAGCTAGGGAAGAGAACTTGAAGATCCTACACGAGAAGTTGAAAAAATCATTTGAAGAAGAACTAGGTGAAGAACACGAATTATTGAAAAGATCATTAGAAGCATCTATTGAATTGATAAATGAGAAATTACATATTATTGGATACCAAGTGGATAAAATCAAGAGTCAGGGTACGAGAGAATTACATTATGTCTATGTTAATACCGTTTCTGATGCACCATCAAAAGTTAGTACAACTCATTCACCAAAGCAAATTGATATAATCAAAAAAATCATTGAATATATCATTACAGATAGTCCTGATGAAAGCTATGTCATTTCCAGTTCAACTGCCTTGACAATTTGTAATCATGCTGCTCAAATGACCGCTTCTGAAAGTGAACATTTTCTTAAAGAATTGGTTAATGAAGGTTGGTTAAATCGTTCAAATAAAGGTAGATACTCATTATCTATAAGGACTTTAGCTGAATTGAAAAGAACATTGATAAGCCAATATGGTGTCAAGAGTAATGAAACACCAGATGGACAAATCAATTTATGTAAAGGTTGTAATGAAATTGTTACATTAGGTCTACGATGTGCAAATGAATCATGTTTTATCAAATTTCATAAAGATTGTCAATCTCATTATTTTAGAGCTAAAGGTACACAATGTCCAGGTGAAAATTGTTCAATTAATTGGGAAAATGAAGAGACTAAACCATTACCTGTTGGTGAGAAAAGATTAAAAAGGTGATTGCCCCTGTGTATCAATTGCATGTTGAATCTCTTCGGCTTCTATTTCATCCACAATATCCCAAACTATATCATCTGCAATTTTTTCATTATAAAGTTGATGAAATTCTTTAACATCTGGTTCCAAATCCATTGGTTTATATTTAAAATCAGGTCCAGCGTTAATCTCTGCAATACCACCTTTGAAAACACTCACTGTTGGATAATATCCCAAAGTCCCATTATTGTTCAATTTGTTTATATTATTCTTTTGTTCTGAATATGGTGGTAAAAATGCGTATAAATCTTCAAATGCAGTTCCTATAAATTCACCATTTTTGTAGATTTTAATCTTGGATTCTGGTAAAGAATCAGGTTTAAATGGATTTAAATCAGGTATAGCCTTTTCACCGAAAACTGTAACAGGATTTAATAAATGTTCCATTTTTTGTGTTGGTGTATAGTCAAACTTTTCAAAATATAATCTATTTCTATACCTAATTGCAATTTGATCTCTCACAGTGTCTTGAAACTCTGCATGTGGTAATTCAACTAATACACCTATAACATCACCACTTTTAAAACCTTCCTTCATAAAATTTTCAGGTCTTGATAAATGTAATTTTTGTCCCGTCTTATCTCTAAGTCCATAGCCATAGGCATCAAATCCAATAGGTCCCTCGATTGATGCCTCTCGTCTTCCAATCCCAATTCTAACATGACTTTGTTCATTTGAGTTAATAATATTACATTCAAAATAAACTTTCCCTTCTTGAATAGGTATATTTGTTCTAGCACTTAACCAACCTCTTTCAGTGGTTATAGATCTATAATCTTCACTTAACGCGGTACCATTTGCTCTATCGAAATAACTTAAAGCAACGTTATATGGTGGTAAGTCAGCTGTACTAAATTTTAAAACAGGTAAATCTGGATTTGGACGACATGGACTATATTGGAACCCACGTCTTGTGTTGAAAGGTATATCTTCAATGTTATGAAACTCAGGGTTATATGACACTCTTGTTATTGGAGCACCAAAGCTTTCGAAATCAATTGGTTTATATGAGATGATTGGTTTGAATTTGTTTATTATAATGTTGTTTTTGGATTTAGCCTCTTGATTATTATTTGGTAGTGTTGTAGTGGTGGTTGACCTTGTTTGATAAACGTGCTGCTTATCATCTTCAGCTGGTCGCTTCTGTGGGATTGTTGGTTCTGCGCTCATGCTGTCACCGTGCTATTTTTCTTTGAATGTTGATGTCTTTGTTTATCTTGATATGTTTTTCATGGCTTTTGAAATATCTCCGAAAGAATCATCTTCTCGAATTGAACATGAATTGTCTTAAATATATTAACTGATCAGCTGTGGGAACTTTTGGGTGAATTGTCATTTGATTAAGATTATCCTTGTCAAAGTGCCACTGTAAATTTGATGGTTTTATTGTTGTACTCTGGTGGCTATTGGAAGTTCGCTTGACTATATATATACTTCATGTAGATCACTTTCTCGTACGAGAAGGACCTAGAACTTTATAATACTTTAACTCGAAATAATTGTATACAATGCCCATCTGAAAGTTATTATTTAAAGATAGTTTTTAGCGAGAAATGTAGTGGTATTAGTGAAATGGCTTAAATATGGGTTTGATCAGATGATCAATAATTTTTTTTGGGATTTTTGAAATCTTACAATATCACTTCTCTTAAAAATCAATAAACTAGGTTATTAAAATTTTAAAGTGAAAAAAATTAAAAAATAAATTCTCCTATACACAGGATCAATAAAGAAAAAACATCCTTAATAGTTATATTTGGGTCAAATATAACTATAATGATAGAAATCATACCCAATTCATAGCTTTAGATCGATTAATGACAATAATAATTGATATGCATCATGACAGTTGAGAAGCTCCGGGAGATTTAAAATTACTCTAGAACCAGTAAATGAGGACAGAATCTTATTGCAAGAAATCCTAATCATGATGATCAATTACTCCCCTACTTCAAAATAGTAAATATCAACAAACTCACTCAATACACAAACTTCTAATCTTATTTCTATATACTAGTAACTATGTATACCTTTTCAAATCCCGAGCTGTGGCCTATATCCGAACAATGTGTGTCCCGAACCTGGGTGCTAATCAAATTTGATTAGGTCCCATAATTTCATAAAGTTTAATTACTTATTATTGGTGAAAATGAGTTTTAAATATATAACGATGATTAAACATGTGGAGATCCATGACAAATCAATTCAAAGCACAATTTGTATAAATTGAGCTCAATTCCTCATAGTGGTCTTTATCTATTTCAATCATCATACATTCAACAATGACTGAAATCACATACACACATAAAGTTCAAGTCTCTGATGGGACAAAAATTTTTTATAGAGAAGCAGGATCAAAAGATAAACCAACTTTTTTATTACTTCATGGATTCCCAACTTCATCACATATGTTTAGAAATTTGATTCCAATCTTGGCACCACATTTCCATATCATTGCACCAGATTTACCAGGATTTGGATTCACAGAGTCACCAAATGATTATGAATACACTTTTGATAATTTAGCCCAAACAATTGATCAATTCATTAATAAAATAGGGCTGAGAAAATTTGCAGTTTATATCTTTGATTATGGTTCACCAGTTGCAATCAGATTAGCATTAAAAGATTCAAGTAGAATCACTGCAATTGTATCACAAAATGGTAATGCCTATGAAGAAGGTTTACAAAGTGAATTTTGGGCTCCATTAAGAGAATATTGGGAAACTGATCGTAATAATAACAAATATCTTAATGCCCTGGGTGAATTTGTTCAAGATCCTAAAAATGTTTGGTCTCAATATTATGACGGTGTTGAAGATCCTGATGTTATTGATCCAATTGGAGGTACTTTAGATTATCATTTCATTACAAGACCAGGTCAAACTGACATACAAGTTGGATTGTTTTATAGTTATGGATCTAATAGGGCATTGTATCCATCTTTCCAAAAATATCTCAGAGATTCACAAGTCCCTGTTTTGGCAGTTTGGGGTAAAAATGATTTAATTTTCCAATATCCAGCAGCTGAAGCTTTTAAAAGAGATGTTAAGAATTTGACTTTAAAGTTTTACAATACAGGTCATTTTGCCCTCGAGACACATTTGGAACCAATCTCAAAAGATATCATTGAGTTTTTAAGCAAGAATATTTAGTAATATATGGAGTTGATTTACAAATTTGTAGAAACCATACTTTTTATTCGTAACATCATTACACCTATAATCGAGGCCATCTCAAATCCCAATTGACGATGTGTTGATTCACAAGGTTCAAAACGTGTTCAGAAACCAAAACTGCTCCATTTATATCAAAAGAAGGATGATGAGATTTAATTTGGAACATTGATCGATGTTGTGTTTCTCCGGGGGTTTTGCTTATAAAACATCCATTAAGCTTCTTTTTCCTATTCCAATGAGCATATTCTGGCATTTTCCAACTGGGTATCCCATTCCAATGGATATATGATAACTCTAGATCGCCTAGATTTATTGATTCATTGTGATAGTTCAGCACAAGCATTGGTTGATTTCCTAGGGAATCGAGTGTATTTTGCAAATCAATTGGAGACCTTATCCGTGCAAAAGTCACCAGCTTGCAATTTCTCAAATATCTCCTTAGGAATTTCTCATAGATCTGGGGATTATATGCAATTGAGTTTGTACGATGTGTACATGGCTCGACTACCAATGACTCTCTAGGAACAGGTCTCTCGATTGCCAATCGTTTGGACTGTCTAGCCCTATGGACCGTCATCAGGAACATCACTGACGATTCAGTGGACCTCATCGCAGCTTCTTGTAGCAACAAACTCGAAACAGCCGGGACAGATGAGACTATATGAGGTATAGATCCCAAATGGAACCTGTCCAGCTGGCTCGACTCCAGCACAAGGATCCTCAGCCCAACCCTCCCAAGAACCTCCACCAGCCTGGCACAGCACACGAGCACACCGACCCCATCTCCCACCACAACAACGAGCATCTCAACCTCACCATCATCAGCATCACCAGTCATGTCAACATCACCAGTTTCTTAACTATGCGCGAAAACCCGCGAAACCCGCGAAAAACACCCGGCCGATGGCCAATCAGCTGATTACATAATACCAATATTGTCTCATGGTGCATGAGTGCAACTTGTGATGCTCTGGCATAGCTATTTCCTTATAAACCACACAACCGCCAGAGAGACCAGTCAATTGAGCTGAAGTTAGGAACCAAGTACAAGATAATAAAGATGACTGTTTCCGGAGTCGCATTCACCTCTTTCGCTACAAGAGATCAAGGTGCATTCGATGAAGCTGTCAAGTTCTACAAGAAGCTAGGATTCAAATTAATCAGAAACTACACTAGAGATCTAAACTCTACAAGTTCAGTTAAAGGTGTTAGTCATGACTCTTTCAGAGAGATCTGGCTAGAGTCTTTCAAGATTTCACAATTTGCCAACGATGCTAGAGTGCCAATTCAAGAGAGCAATAGTTTACAATCAGATGGTGTGGTGATTAAACTAAGACTAATTGGTGCGGATGTTGCTCCACAAGAACATAATTTTGCCCTTGATGGTGAATTATCATTGTTCACCACTGATCTAAAGCAGATTTCCGAAATTTTACAAATCAAACCAGATTCAAATAACACTATTACTACAGTGGACCCATTACAAAATAAGATTGCATTTGTTGAAATTCCAACACCATTTAACAAAAAATTAGATGCTTCATTTTTCGGTGCTCAAGTCTCTGAGAATGAAAATGTCGAGACACAGGCAGATTCTAAGAAGAAGAAAATTGCTGTCATGACCTCAGGTGGTGATTCTCAAGGTATGAATGCCGCTGTTAGAGCCGTTGTTAGAGCTGGTATCTTTTATGGATGTGATGTTTTCGCTGTTTATGAAGGATATTCAGGCCTGGTTGAAGGTGGTGATCAAATTAAACAAATGGCATGGGAAGACGTTAGAGGTTGGTTATCACTTGGTGGTACTTTAATTGGTACTGCTCGTTGTAAAGAATTTAGAGAAAGAAAAGGTAGATTACAAGGTGCTAAGAATATGATTTTAAACGGTATTGATGCCCTTGTTGTTTGTGGTGGTGATGGTTCATTAACTGGTGCTGATTTATTTAGAGCTGAATGGCCATCATTAGTTGATGAATTGGTTTCATCAGGTGAAATGACCGAAGAACAAGTTAAACCTCATAGACATTTAACAATTGTTGGTCTTGTTGGTTCAATTGATAACGATATGTCTGGTACTGATAATACAATCGGTGCTAATTCATCATTGGAACGCATTTGTGAAATGGTTGATTATATCGATGCCACTGCAACTTCACATTCAAGAGCTTTTGTTGTCGAAGTTATGGGTAGACATTGTGGTTGGTTAGCCTTAAACTCTGGTATTGCTACAGGTGCCGATTATATCTTTATCCCAGAACGTGCAGCAAATAAAGAAACTTGGAAGGATGAATTAAAAGAAGTTTGTCGTCGTCATAGAGAAAAAGGTAGAAGAAAAACCACAGTTATTGTTGCTGAAGGTGCTCTTGATTCTGAATTAAATCCAATCACTTCCGAAGAAGTTAAAGATGTCTTGGTGGAATTAGGTTTAGATACAAGAATCACAACATTAGGTCATGTTCAAAGAGGTGGTACAGCAGTTGCTTCAGATAGAATGTTGGCAACTTTACAAGGTGTTGAAGCTGTGAAGGCCGTTTTGGACTTAACACCAAATGATCCATCTCCATTGATTGGTGTTTTAGAAAATAAAATTGTTCGTCAACCATTAGTTGATGCAGTGGCATTAACAAAATCTGTTGCAGAAGCTATTGAGAACAAAGATTTTGATAAGGCAATTTCATTAAGAAATACTGATTTTATTGAATCATATGAAAATTTCCAATCTATTTCATTACATGATGATGGTTCTCATATTTTATCAAATGATAAAAAATTAAACATTGCTATCATCCATGTTGGTGCTTCATCAGCAGCTTTAAATTCAGCTACAAGAGCCGCTGCATTATATGCATTATCTCGTGGTCATACTCCATATGCTATTCAAAATGGGTTTAGTGGATTGATTCGTCATGGTGGTATGAAACCTTTAAGTTGGATTGATGTTGAAGATTGGCATAATCTAGGTGGTTCAGAAATTGGTACAAATCGTACATTACCATCTCAAGATTTAGGTACTGTGGCATTTTATTTACAAAAATTTCAAATTGATGGTATAATTATAGTGGGTGGATTCGAAGGTTTTAGAGCATTAAGAGAATTAGATGAAGCTAGATCACAATTCCCAATTTTCAATATCCCAATGACATTAATCCCATCTACTGTTTCAAATAACGTTCCAGGTACTGAATATTCATTAGGTGCTGATACTTGTTTAAATTCATTGGTAAGTTATTGTGATGCTGTTAAACAATCTGCCTCATCTTCAAGAAGAAGAGCTTTTGTTGTAGAAGTCCAAGGTGGTCAATCAGGTTATGTTGCTAGTTATATTGGATTAGTCACTGGTGCAGTGGCTATTTATACACCAGAAAAGAAAATTTCATTAAAGACTATTCAAGAAGATATTGCATTATTAAAAGAAAATTTCTTACAAGATAAAGGTGATATTAGAAGTGGTAAAATGTTAATTCGTAATGAAGCAGCTTCAAATATTTTCACAACTGATTTAATTGCAGATATTATTCAAGAATCAAGTAATAAGAGATTTGAAACAAGAACTGCAATTCCAGGTCATGTTCAACAAGGTGGTGCACCAACTGCATTGGATAGAGTTAATGCTTCAAGATTTGCCATTAAATGTTGTAAATTTATTGAAGATTGGAATGAAAAAATTAATAAATCTAATTTAGATGGAAGTGATGCTTCATTAAGATTTAAATTTGTTGGAGGGAATAGAGTATCCACTGTGGGTGATAATGAAAGTTCTGCTAGTGTTATTGGTATTGAAGGTACAGAATTAACATTCACTTCAATCAAACAATTATGGGAAAATGAAGCTAATATTGAATTAAGAAAAGGATTAGATGTTCATTGGGAACATTTCAATGAAATTGGTGATATTTTAAGTGGTAGATTATTACTAAGAGCTAAATCCAAGACCCAGGATATTTAGAACTGCCCTTGTGTATATATATCATACGTTATAACGAATTTATAAAGTTTATTTGAAATTTTCAGTAGACATCAAGGCGTTAATCAAAGATCATCAAACGTATGGATCATTGGAATGAGATTTACAAACTTTCCGAGGCATGTCAAGAGGCGAGGATGTGTCACCGTCATAGACTCATGAACGATCAAACATCAAACCTATATCCAACTAAATAGATTATAATTACACAACGTACTAGTTTATAAGTTATAGGTTATAGGTTATAGGCCCGTTTTAAACCCACCGGTCTGGCCGTACCACCCGCTTAAACTATAGAACAACTAGTATCTCGAGAACATCTTGGCTTTAAAACAAGGATTCTTCACACAAAGATGATGGTTCATTCATTATTTAATCCAAGGATTATTTAATCCAGATTCAAGGCTTCATAAGAGCTATTGAGCCTTGTAAAACTAGCCAAATGGTGAGATATGCCCGAGTGCTAATTCTACAGCTGAAATATGGATGTACAGTTAAACTTTTCACTGACTCATGATGGAGATGGTTTTAACGATTTAACGGCCAGGAGAAGTTGGAAAGTTGAATCAAGGGCACTTGGGGAGCTAGATAGTTATTAAGCCTAGCTGGCTCTACCTAAGAGCCATTCTGGAATAGTTTTTGCAGATTCTTCTTGAGGTTGGTTGGTAGCCTCAACTGGTTAAACGGTGATAAACATCAATTGCACTTTATGGACCCAATAATGGAGCTATCCAAACACAAGCTAGACCGTAGCGTAGCCCAGATCTTTAGCATTTACGAGCCCTCCAAAGCGTTCTCTCGATGCCCCAATTCCATCCTTTCCTACCTGTGATTTCTTTCTTTGGTCACCTACAAGTTCATGTATCCTGTACCGGAGCGATCGTTATCGCCTGGATCGCCCATACGGTGAATAAAGATGAGCCATACATGGAGACAGCTGCAAATCAGCCTGACCGTACTTAAGCTGTGCATCTTTTAAGACTCACCAACTTGGATTAACCCGTGTATTTGAAAAAAAAAATGCATTGCGTTCCCAAACAATAAGATATCACCTGAAAGTTTGTGACTATATAAGAATTCGGTGTTCCTGCTTCGACTTATGTCTCGGTATAATAACACAACAACAATGGGCTCACCAAGATCATCAGAGTCTCCACAGGAGGAGACAGAGAAGGAGTATCAAATAGACAATAGAGATACATACAGTGATGAAGTTATAACAGAAGAGGAAAAATTATCAAGAACACAAGCTTTAGCTACAGAGTTAAACATTAATGAAAAAAAATTAATGTGGAAAATTGATTTATGTGTTGTACCACCTTTTATCTTACTTTATTTCCTTGCATTTTTGGATCGTATCAATGTTTCCAATGCTAAAGTCTATGGTATGGCTGATGAATTAAATATGAAAGGTGATCAATTTAACGTTGCATTAACAATTTTTTTCGTTCCATATATCATCTTTGAAGTACTTTCAAATTATTTAATGAAGAAAATTCCTCCACATATCTGGTTATCAGGTTGTATCTTGGTTTTTGGATGTATCACATTAGCAATGGGGTTTGTTAAGAATTATTCTGGATTATTAGCATGTCGGTTTTTCCTTGGTGTTGCTGAGGCAAGTTCATTCCCTGGTATTTTTTACATCTTATCAACTTATTATACAGGTGCTGAGTCTCAAAAAAGATTCTCAACATTTTTCAGTTGTACATGTCTTGCCGGTGCAGCTGGTGGTGCCATAGCTTACAAGATTAAAGATTTAGAAGGTGTTCATGGTTATTCATCATGGAGATGGATTTTCATCATTGAGGGAACATTTACTGCTGGGTTAGCATTTTTGTTATATGTCATCATCCCAGATTTCCCAGAGAATTCAAGATTCATGAATGATGCTGAAAAATTGTTCTTAAAGAAGAAACTAGAGATAAATTCAGTATCATCGGGTTATGAAGTTGAATACAACTGGAGAGATATCTTCAACTTGTTCAAAGATCCATTATTCGCATTAACCGCATTAGCATATTTCGCATTAGTTATCCCATCTTATGGTTATGCCTATTTTTCACCAACAATCATCAAAGAAATGGGTTACACCGCAGTCTCTGCAAATCAACATTCTGTATACCCATGGTTATGTGCTTTTGGTTATACAAACATTATCGCTGTGATTTCAGATTACACTCAATTAAGAGCTCCATTTGCCATTTCATCGGCTTTGATGGCTATCATCGGGTTAGGATTAACTTTGGGATTAAGTGATAATCCAAATGGTCGTTATGGTGGTTGTTTCCTTGTTGCCACTGGGTTATACTCTTCAATGCCTTCATTAGTGTGTTGGACAGCATTGAATTTTGGTGGTCATTTGAGAAAATCTATCGGTACAGCCAATCAAGTTGGGTTTGGTAATATCGGTGGTATCATCTCTACATTCATCTTTTTAGCACCAGATGCTCCACGTTACGTTAAAGGTTTTGGTATTAGTATTGCATTCACTGTGTTTTCCATCATTATCATGTTGGTGATGGTGGGGATCCTAGCAAAGAGAAATAAGGTTAAACAGACCGAAGAGTATAGAGAAAGATTCTTTACAAAGGACGAAAGGGCAAAGATCCTAGCTGGTGATGCTCATCCAAATTTTAGATATTTCTACTAGAGACATCGCTTTACCTGATTTTAATAGTTTTTTTTGTATCATATCATCGCTGGTGTGCCAGCTAATACATAGTATCGTGGTTTAACCCCTTGTGTAGTCCTTATTTCCCACTTGGTGTTTTAGATAATCTCTGCAAAGTTTGTATCCAAAGCGTTGATCAGTGCAATTAAACGCGAGTTTAGCTCAAGCTCGATTTACTCGACTCATGTTGAAGCCAAGAACGAGTAGATGCCTCATGGTGGCACATAGGTGCCCTAAGGCACAACCGTTTTAGATCTCGTGCCTGTTCTTGGGAATGAGGTTTACATCAACTTTGGAATGTGTCTTGAGATATGTTTTGAACATGGATCAAACCACAGAGAAAACCCAACATGGCCACAAAGATAAGTCTCTTGATAAACCCAGCCGAGATCTCCAACTACATTTTGTCAAACAAAACTTGTACCATGAATTCACTCGATCTACACCGTATTTGATCTTCAATACGTCAAATAATACATATCGGAAAATTAAGAAACCCACCGAAAACGTTGAGCTTTGAGGCAGTTAATCACACCCATGCACCAACTGCAGTATCTCTATCATGTATACAAAAGTAACCATAAGCAAGGTACTTATACCAGCAACTTCACCATGGATTTGGTCAATTCCATGAGCCTTTTTACAACAGGCTTTTTTAACGCGACGCGTAGTATAAAACCCTCCAATCATTCATTCCCTTGGAATTTAACCACTTTTGGATCCAAATTGTGCTCCTTGTAATAAACGTAATACCTTAGCAAATTCAATTTACACAGGGGGCATCTAAATGCCTCTCTAATATTGACTTTCCTAGCCTGTGCTAAACAAGCTGAATGGAAATAATGTTGACAGGGCAAAACATACATCTTGTCTTCATCTTGGAAATCTTCAAAGCAAATAACACAGCCATCTAATTTAAATTTTTGATCAATATCATTGATTAATTTTTTAAAAGTTTTAACTTCACAATATCCCTCTTTAGGTACAAGATATTTATATTGATGATTATGACGACTAGTCGTATTGAAATTATAATTATCAATATCTGATCGAGTGACATGTTGACGTTTTTCACCACCATCTTGAGCAACATCACCATTAGAATCTTGATTTTGATTAATCTGAGGTCCACATACCCAATCAATTATTCTGGTAATATTACCATTTGATAGATCCAATGCAAATCCTCTAAGTAAAAAACAAAACTTCATAACAGCATACCTTTTCCCCTTTACCAACCATATTGTTCCCAATAATGGTGTCATGAAAATCATCATCACTAAATATGGACCAATAAATAATATGGTTAAAGTAACAACCATAATCATTGGGAAACAAAATAATTTTCTTAATCGAACACCCGTTTCTGTATACCCATTGAAAAAAGATTCTGTATTTATAACATTAATTCGATCTCGAAGTTTATTAATCATCTTCATATGTATCATTGTACCAATCCCACCAACCATAAATACAACAAATCCACTACACATAATGGCAAATTTTGTATGAAGGTTTAAATCTTCTTTTTCTCTTGGTTTATAATAATCAGGTGGTTTACCATTATGTTGAGCAAACATCTCTGGTGTATCTGCGAAAAATGGTTCTCCATTCATTAATTCTGTTCTATTCTCTGATCTCAACAAATCTTCCATATGCTTATGGTATTCATATTCTTCTCTTGGTGTTTGATAAGTTACTGGCCCTGGCGGGATGTAATAAAATGGTAACGATTCAACATAGTTAAATGTGATGAATAGAGTTGATAAAATGTAGCTTAATTTCATTGTAGTTGGGATTGATTAGTGAAACGGTATATGAATGATTTAGAAACATTATTCGTTACTTAAATTTATCTATGGGAAAAACAGCTTAAACCAAACACCATGCTTATTTCTCATTTCCCATATTATTCTCACCTCAATCTCATTAGATATTTTAATCTGTAGTTATTTGGAGATTGAGTTGTTTGTGAATTTCGTTTGAGAGTGATCTTAATTTGCCAGAAACAAATTGACAGATGTTGATACGGGACACAGAGGTATACTAAATCTACACCAAAAACACTTTAACGGATCGTATAATAAAAGGAGAATAAAAATAACAAAGACAAAACTACTCCTTGTTGTAGAAAGAGCTTGTTGTTGGATTTAGGGAGTTTGCAACATAAAAAGTGTAGAGCCTCATCATGTCCAATTGGCACATTGGACATTTGAAACCTTCAGATTTGGAACCATAATCTTTTTGGTAGATTCTATAATCGTTAATACAATCATGATGATAATAGTGCTCACAAGGTAAAACAAGCAGCTCAGTTTCATCTTCCAAATCATCATGACAAATAACACAACATTTGTCATGATCCTTCTTATCAAGACTTATATCTTTGAAAGTGATTCTCTTACAGAATCCATTGGCTTCTTCTAAGATATCACCTTCAATATCAGAGAAGGCTCCATTTAGGAAAGCATCTGAAGTAAAAGCATCACTCGAAGTGCAATAGTATTTTTCAACTTCAGTTCTAGTGACTTTGAGCTGTTTGATACCTTCTGTAATTTCATCCATTTCGAACACAACAACGTATATCCAACTAACCCTTTAGTTGGATGCAGATGGATAAACAGAAGTGTAGTAAAACTCGTCAAAAAACATTGGTGATTCTTCAGTTTATATAGTCCAAAACCCCCTAATCACAAAATACTGATAACCAATTGTGCTTCATTTAGATAGTTGGACAATGTTCCAATGGACATTCTAGACACATTTGAAAACTTAAATTGTAGTAATTGGTGTCCCGAATCATTTCAAAGCACATATGAACAATGTAATTAAGGTTATTATATTTATTGCATGAATTGATAACAAGGAATAGGGGAAGGTTTGAAAGGGTTTTGCGTGTTCAATGTGGGTAATAGAGACGAAATTGAGCACGTTGTCCAATGAAAGCCCAAAACACTACTTTAGCATTTCTTATATAGTTATTTTGTACCACCTATCTTGCTCTAAATCGTTGATAATTTGCTTTGACGTTATTGATGCTATTGTTTTGACTCCGGGGCTGCAAACCATTTTTTCAATCTATGTAGTAGATCTTTTTTACTTTAACAAACTATGGCAAAACCAGTTGTATAAGAGTACATAAGAGATTCCTAAATATCACTGGAATAGCTCAGAAATGTCTACACAGTACTCAGTCTCGTCGACGGGGTCCTATATGAAGGCCATGCAGTCGATGGCCGATGCATTGGACAGGATAGGCGAGTCCACGGTGGAGTTGGCCACTCCAAAGATCGATACAGAAGAACATGATGTCGATTTGGGATTTTTGGATAGATTTGAAGACATAGAGCTCAGCGAAGAAGTCGATGATGAGATTAGCTCTGATTCAGATGATTATGAAGAGAGTGGCAACAGTTACGAGGACTTGATGAATGAATGTGACAGAGTTGCAAAGACCAAAGAAGGGTTGACAAAGCAAGATTTGGTGGATACAATCACCTCTACCTTGACATCCGAGACATCAAATGAACATTTACAATCCTTCTTGTTTGATATACTTGGATTTGAAGAGTTTGATTTGATTTCAAAGATCATTGCTGATAAAGACCAAATTTTGACTGATATGACTAAAGAAGCTAAACCGGAAAAGGTACAGAAAGAGTTCTTGTCAGAAAGAGATATAAGGAACCAAGTCAAGAGAAACCAACAAAGTGCCAAAAACAAAGAATTGGCTTCTGCCGATACAGTGAAGAAATATCCAAATGTTTACAAGGCGTTTGATGGTGGTAATACCGTTGCTTTCAACGGACAAAAATTCACATTACCTATGGGATCAACAAGGGAACAACGTGAGAATTACGAAGAAATCATCATACCTGTACAAGCCAAAAAATTTAAAAAGGCTAACGAGAAACCTGTTTTCGTAAATGACCTAGACACACTTTGTCAGGGGACTTTCAAAGGATATTCAAGTTTGAATAGAATGCAATCTTTAGTATACCCAGTCGCTTACAACACCAATGAAAATATGCTTGTTTGTGCTCCAACAGGTGCTGGTAAAACAGATGTTGCACTATTAACCATCTTACATACAATTGGTCAATTTATGACAGAAACAGATGATACAATAGATATAGACTATAGTGAGTTTAAGATTGTCTATGTTGCTCCGCTAAAGGCATTAGCTGCTGAAATCGTGGAGAAGTTTAGTAAAAAATTGGCATGGTTAGGAATACAGGTTAGAGAATTGACTGGTGATATGCAATTAACTAAAGCAGAAATCCTTGCAACACAAGTGATTGTCACTACACCTGAGAAATGGGATGTTGTTACGCGTAAAGGTAATGGTGATGACGAATTAGTCTCAAAAGTTCAACTGTTGATTATTGATGAAGTGCATTTACTTCATGAAGATCGTGGGTCCGTTATTGAAACACTTGTTGCTCGTACATTACGTCAAGTTGAAAGTTCACAATCCATGATTAGAGTTGTGGGTCTTTCCGCTACCTTACCGAATTTCGTTGATGTTGCAGATTTCCTTGGAGTCAATAGAGAGATTGGTATGTTTTTCTTTGATCAATCGTTCAGACCTGTTCCTCTTAAACAACAATTGATCGGTGTCAAAGGTAAAGCTGGAAGTAAACAATCTAGAGAAAACATCGATCGTGTCTCTTATGACAAGCTTGTTGACGAGCTGAATAATGGTGCACAAGTCATGGTTTTCGTTCACTCAAGAAAAGATACATTCAAGACTGCAAGAACCTACATTGGTATGGCTCAGGAAAATCACGAACAAGGATATTTTGATTGTTCAGAATCCGAGTCATATGACAAATTCAAAAGAGAGATGGGTAAAAATCACAATAAAGATATGCGTGAATTATTCCAATATGGGTTTGGTATTCATCATGCTGGTATGTTACGTGCTGATCGTAATTTGACTGAGAAAATGTTTATGAGTGGTGCTATTAAAGTGCTATGTTGTACAGCTACATTAGCTTGGGGTGTGAATTTACCAGCTGCCGTCGTTATTGTTAAAGGTACACAAGTATATGACTCTAAAAAAGGTGGGTTCACTGATTTAGGAATTTCTGATGTTATTCAAATTTTTGGTCGTGCTGGTAGACCTCAGTTTGAAAAATATGGTACAGGTATCTTATGTACCAGTAATGATAGGCTTGATGAATATGTTAGATTATTGACATCACAACATCCTATTGAATCTAAGCTTTCTGCCAAGATTGTTGATAATTTAAATGCTGAAATCTCATTGGGTACAGTAACAAATGTTGATGAAGGTGTTAAATGGCTAGGATTTACATACATGTTTGTAAGAATGAGACAAAATCCATTTGCTTATGGGATTGATTGGAAAGAGTTATCTGATGATCCACAATTGGTTGAAAGAAGAACACAGCTTATTATAAGTGCTGCAAGAAGGTTACATATGTTACAAATGATTATCTTTGATGAAAGATCAATGCATTTTGTTCCAAAAGATCTGGGTAGAGTCGCATCAGATTTTTACTTGCTGAATGATAGTGTGGAAATTTTCAATGAAATTTGCAGCCCAACTGCCACTGAAGCTGATGTGTTATCAATGATCAGTATGAGTAGTGAATTTGATAGTATCAAGTTCAGGGAGGAAGAGGCAAATGAGTTGACTAAATTGTTGGAAAATAGAGCTCAATGTCAAATTGGTGCTGAATTATCCACTGCACCTGGGAAGACAAACATTTTGTTGCAAGCATTCATTTCTCAAGCATCCATCAATGACTCTGCATTATACTCTGACTCAAATTATGTTGCTCAGAATTCCATAAGAATCTGTCGTGCCTTGTTTTTAATTGGTATCCATAGAAGATGGGGTATTTTCGCAAAAGTTTTATTATCAATCTGTAAATCTATTGAAAGAAGACTATGGTCATGGGAACATCCATTAAAGCAATTTGATTTACCACATCAGATAATTCGAATTTTAGAGTCTAAAAACCCATCAATGGATGATTTAAGAATTATGGATTCTAACGAATTAGGGGATCTTGTTCATAATACCAAGATGGGGTCAACTCTATACAAACTTATCGGTAGACTACCATATATTTTGATTGATGGTGAGATTTTCCCAATTACAAAGAATGTTATGAGGGTCCACGTTTCATTAGAACCTGATTTTGTATGGGATGAAAAATATCACGGTAATGCACAAATCTTTTGGGTATTGGTTGAAGAATCTGATAAATCATCCATTTTACATTTTGAAAAATTCATCTTGAATAGAAAACAATTGAAAAATCCACATGAAATGGATTTTATGATCCCATTAGCTGATCCATTACCTCCACAAATTGTCATCCGTGTGCTATCAGATACGTGGATCGGTTCAGAGTCAACACATAGTATCTCATTCCAACATTTAATCAGACCTCATAATGAAACAGTACAAACCAAATTGTTAAAACTTCAACCATTACCTGTGACAGCTTTGCATAAACCAGAGATTGAAAAAATCTATTCACCAAAATTCAGATATTTCAATGCAATGCAAACCATGACTTTCCATACCCTTTATAATTCTAATACTAGTGCATTTGTCGGCTCACCAACTGGGTCAGGTAAGACTGTGGTTGCAGAATTGGCTATATGGCATGCATTCAATGAATTCCCCGGATCCAAAGTGGTTTATATCGCACCAATGAAGGCATTAGTTAGAGAAAGAGTTGATGATTGGAGAGAACGTTTGACAAAGCAAACAGGTCATAAAGTTGTTGAATTGACAGGTGATTCTATTCCAGCTGCTAAAGATGTTAGAGAGGCAAGTATTATCATTACAACACCGGAGAAATTTGATGGTATTTCTCGTAATTGGCAAACTCGTAAATTTGTTCAACAAGTTTCATTGGTAATAATGGATGAAATTCATTTATTGGCAAGTGATCGTGGTCCCATTTTGGAAATGATTGTTAGTCGTATGAATTATATTTCATCACAAACTAAGAATCCAATCCGTCTATTAGGTATGTCTACTGCTGTTTCAAATGCCTTTGATATGGCTGGATGGCTAGGTGTTAAGGATGGGTTATTTAATTTCCCACAATCTGTTCGTCCAGTGCCATTGGAGATGTACATTGATGGATTTCAAGATAATCTGGCCTTTTGTCCATTGATGAAGACTATGAATAAGCCTGCATTTATGGCAATTAAGGCACATTCACCAACAAAGCCAGTTTTGATTTTTGTTGCTTCACGTCGTCAAACTCGTTTGACAGCTTTAGATTTAATTCATCTTTGTGGTATGGAGGATAATCCTAGCAGATTTTTGAAGATGGATGAGTTTGAACTAGAGGAAGTTTTAGCTGGTGTTAAGGATGAAACTTTAAGATTGTCTTTACAATTTGGTATTGGGTTACATCATGCTGGGTTGGTTGATAGTGATCGTAAGATAAGTCATAAATTGTTTGAATCCAATAAGATTCAAATTTTAATTGCAACAAGTACTTTAGCTTGGGGTGTTAATTTACCAGCTCATTTAGTTATCATTAAAGGTACTCAATTTTTCGATGCCAAAATTGAAGCTTATAGAGATATGGATTTAACAGATATCTTACAAATGATGGGTCGTGCTGGTCGTCCAGCGTATGATACCAGTGGTATTGCTATTGTCTATACCAAGGAATCTAAAAAGATGTTTTATAAGCACTTTTTAAATGTTGGTTTCCCTGTTGAATCATCTTTGCATAAGGTATTGGATAACCATATTGGTGCGGAAATTTCTGCTGGTACCATAAAGAGTAGACAAGATGCTATGGATTTCTTAACTTGGACATTCTTATACAGAAGAGCTCATAATAATCCAACTTATTATGATATTCAAGATACCTCTACAGCTGGTGTTGGTGCATATTTGTCCAATTTGATTGATAGTACCATTGAAAATTTGAAAGAGTCAAGTTGTGTTATCGCTGGTGAAAAAATCTTGACACCAACACCATATTTGAACATTTCATCCTATTACTATTTGTCTCATTTGACTATTCGTAATTTGGTCAATCAAATCAGCAGTGATTGTACATTCAGGGAAGCATTGAGATGGCTAGCAGAAGCTACTGAATATAATGAACTTCCAACAAGACATGGTGAAGAATTGATCAATATGGAGATGTCTGCTTCACTTCGTTTCCCAGCAGATGACTTGGTCGATAAGCCAATTTGGGATCCTCATATCAAGACTTATTTGTTGTTACAAGCTTATATGAGCAGGGTTGACTTACCAATTGCAGATTATACCCAGGATACAGTGTCAGTGTTGGATCAAGCTTTACGTATTCTGCAAGCTTATATTGATGCTGCTTCCGAGTTGGGTTATTTGAGCACAGTGTTGATTTTCATCAAGATTATGCAATGCGTCAAACAAGGTATTTGGTTTGATGATGATCCCGTGTCTGCTTTACCAGGCTTGGATTTGCGTCGTTGGTCTAATTATAGTCCTGATGGGTTGGGTGAAGAGTTGAATCGTTTTGAACCTGTTCAAGAGACAAATGGTGAAGGGGAATCTTCTGAGTCCAACACCAAAAAGTTCACTACATTGAAAGAGCTAGGCTCATACCATGGTAAGAAACTTGAAAATTTTATGAGAAGACTCAAAGTACATGAGGATTACAAGAAGGACTTTATATACAATGTATCACATCTTCCTGTTGGTGAATTTGAAGTCAAACAGGAAACACCTGAAGAGCTACACGTTATTTTGAAACATACAAACCAACCTGTCAACTCGGACTTCAAGATGCTATGTGCCAAATTCCCGAAATTGCAAAAAGAATCCTGGTTTGTCATCTTGGCTGATAGATCTAATCAAGAACTATTGTTGGTCAAGAGAGCTGCACCAATGATCCGTAAAAATGCGCCAAAGGGTATCGTGGACTGTGACTTGGCCATCCCTGAGGATCTACAGGGCAGAGATCTTGATGTGTTGATGGTCTGTGATGCCTTTGACATCACCTATACCCAAACGGTCAACTTGTTATAGTGTATAAAATGAATATCTATAGAATTCTGGACTTTATGTATGTTTCCATCCTGACACCAAGGAAGCCCGGTGAAAAAAAAAAGGTAAAACCGAGATGAGCTTTTGACACAGAAAGTGGCGATGGACAAAGAAGGCCAAAGAGCTACATAATGTCTCAATTAGAAGGATTATTATCGTGGGCAAAGGAAAATGGTGCTTACATAGACCCGGACACGGCTTTTGAAGAGACAAATAAGGGTATCTCAGCCATATATAAAGGCTCATCAAAGTTTGATAATGCAAGTGAATTGTTGAAAGTTCCTCAAGATATCACCATTACTCCCTTGATAGCTGAGTCTATATTCGGTAAAGATGTCGTAAAGGGCAAGAACAGAAACCCATTGACCCAATTGTTATTGGCAAAGCTAAGATTTGATACAGAAGATACCAAGACCGAATCATTAAATGTTTCTAAACATTTTAAACCATACTTGGATATCTTACCTGATGGTAAAAAAATTGGATCTCCATTATTCTGGGATGATTTGGAAAGAAATTTAATCAAAGGTTCAGATTTATATTTGGCTATTGATCATACGACTTCTGAATTAGTAGAAGAATGGTATTCTATTGTTAAAAGCTTGGATCCAAAATTTCAATCAAAGAGTTATAAAGAGGATTTATCATTTTATAATACCTATACCAAAGGTAAAAGTGTACAATACTATAACTACTTGATTAATCCAATATCATGGACCAGTTTCCCAGCATATCTTTGGGCCTCTGCTACTTTCACATCAAGAGCATTCCCATTTTTATTAGCTGGTAATGATGAATGTCAAGATTTAAATGAGGCATTTTTGATTCCAATTTTTGATTTGTTGAATCATGATAATTCAGCTGTAGTGAAATGGGATTCTAATGCTAGTGATGAATCAAGAATTTTCACATTTAAGACTGAACAAATTTTGAAAAATGGTGATGAAATTTTCAATAGTTATGGACCAAAGACTAATCAAGAGTTATTATTTGGGTATGGATTTGCATCGGAGAATAATAAAGAAGAGAGCACAACGTTAGCTTTAAGAATACCCGAGGCAAATATTGATGATGCTAATAAATTTGGATTGAAACTAAGTTCAAATGAAGTTTCATACAAGATTACATCAAATGATCCATTACCAAAGTCTCTAGTTGACTTGTTTGCCTATTTGGTTAAATCTGATGAAGAGAAAAAAATTACATTAAGAAATACATTGGAAGGATTACAACAATTACAACGTATAGTGCAACAAAAAATTGATTTGTTTAAAAATTTAAAAAATGAAGGTAATATAGATGCACAAATTATTAAAGCAGCCAAGATTTATAAAACTTCACAAAGACTAATTTATCAAGTCACATTAGAAGAAATTACAAGACAAGAAAAATCATTGTTGAAACATTATAAACCATTATCATTTAAATCTATATATAAACAAGATAAGACATTTGCTAATAGTTTATTGTTAATTTTCGGTATCACTGATTATGAACAATTAGCCAAATCAGACGAAGTGGATCGTGCTTTAATTCTTTGGATCATTCGTGTTGGTAATAAGAAACATTATAGTGATAAGACTGTGTTACCAGAATGGATCAATGCTAAATATCAATATATTGCACAGAGACTAGTTGTTAAACCTGATGATGTGAAGGAGTATAGAGATTTATATAAGGCTTTATTCCCAGCTATTGAACAGAAAATCCCAGAAGTTTATGGGAAAGGTGATTGGGGCATTAAGAGTTTTATCACTGCTGGTAAAGTTATTGCAGATATTAGTTTTACAAGAGGTTCAAATAATGAAATTTTCCTCATTGAGAAGATTGATTTATAGAAATTATATATTGTACATTGATTAATTTATTCAAAGAAATCATCAGCTTCTTCTTCCACTTCGGCTTGTGTAGCATCTGGTGCATCGTATTCAGATTGATCATATAAATCTTTAGATGTGGTTTCACCTTTAAGGATATTCTCTATTGAATATTTACCATCTTTAATCATTTGTTCAAATTGTTTCTTGTATTGATTTCTTTCATCTTCAGTTTTCAATAAACCTTTTCTTAAAATTTCATCTTTTTCAGATTCTGATGTTGTTGTTGGATATAATGCAATGTATTTTTCTGATTTAGGGAAATGTACAGCGTATACTAAGTCAATTTCACAATGACCTAATTTTTTTTTAGATTTCTTGATATCCTTTTTATCTGAATTTTCATTAGATATTAGTGAATCATATTCTTTCTTTGCTTGTTTATATTTCCTCAAGGCCTTCTTTTTTTCAAAAAATCTAACCATATGATATTTCTTTGCATTCTTTTTAACTTTTAATGATTGTTCAGCATTTTTTTTCTCCACTTTTAAAGCAGCTAATGCTCTTTCATTCTCTATTATAACATTTGCAGGTAATTTATCTCTTCTTTTCAATAATAGTCTTTCAATATCTCTTATCTTTTTACTGATTTTGGATGTACCGGCACCCAACACAGAGGCCACTTCGACAGACACACCGTTTGATCTTCTTTGATTCTTTATTGGAGCCATTATGGATAATTTTCGGATCTACTCAGTTATTGATGCTATATGTCAAATCTAGAAATTTTTTCTTTGTATTAGGAAAAAATTGTTGCGCGGAACACAAAAATGAGATGAGCTATGATAAACTACGTGGTTTTATAGAATTTAGACTGTTCTATGATTTATCTTTGTATTATACAATTGAGTACTTGTCCCTTATGGTGTTAGATTAAGCAGTGCTGGACATAAGTTTACAGCCTGTTAAAGTATCTTTTCACCAGTGAATTAGGTGAATATCATACCGGTAGGACTCTAACACCTGCAATTTTATCAACAACCTGTGAAACGTTAGTATTTGATCATCATAGTGGGACTTTGATTGTAAACTTACTGGTGCAACAGCTGGATGTGATAATACGGGACCGATGAATGGAACACTTCTCAAGAATGAAACAATAACAGCGAAAAAGTCACTATGTATAGTTAGTATTGGATAAAATAAGAAGTTTTTCATGATATTAACTCACCCAAATAACGCTAGTATACCAAAACTTTCAATTAAGAACCCAGTAAACGGCCATTTGACCAAAATCAAGAGAATCCCCACTATGAATGCAAGTGAACCACGTACTTTAGTAGGTCTTGTGAAGAACACTACTGTTCTTTGTGGACCAATGATCAATACAACACCAATGACAAATAGTAACTGAAATTGTTAGCTTTATATTTCCTTTGTTAAGTTGAAACTGTACTTACATTACCTAGTGCCAATAGGGCAGAATCGAAAAATGTGAATATCCCCAGTACGAAGAATATTAAACCTGTGGAGTTGTTAGATATGAGGATCCATAATTATTTAAATCATTTACTCACCACCTGCGGTGAAACCTACACCAAATTCTAATCTATTGTTAGTATAAAGCCATAATATCAGTCTCACGAGTCACCAATCAAGAAAAACACGTCAAGTATTGCGATCTCTTGATTCACCACCACTCCATATCCCCGCATAACACATACTCTGAGACTCTGTTAACCACATTATCGTCAACTTCGTTTTGCCCTTATAAGCCTCTTTCAAATGCTGTGTCTGTTTGATTTCAATTGGCGTTTTTGTTTACAAATTCGCGGTTATTGAATTATTCTCAGCAGCCACAAGGTAGAAACATCATCAGCCACAGCAAAACTGTTTAGGGCACATCTGTGGCTGGTGAAACCAAGAATATTGAAATTGTACAATTATAACATGATCAAACATCAAGAAGGAATATAAATACACATTTCAACTGAGAACAATGGGCAAGCCGGAAGAAGCACCACCATCGTACCAGGAGGCCATATCTCAGGGCCCTTCAGTAGACCCACCTCAGCCTACAAACAGCACCTTCCAAAGACCTCCGCAGCATCCACACAACAGCACTCAACAGCACACACCGTTCCAACCACGTCCAAATCCCCAGTTCCAACCAAGTGGTCCATCTTCGGGGCTCCAGCGACCATCTTACACACCCCATCAGGGTCCTCCACAGGGTCCTCCAGAGGGTCTTCCCTGGAGGTATCCCAACGGTTATATGTGTCACAAGTGCAACAACACAGGACGCAAGTTGAAGAATGGGAAATCGTGCCAGAAATGCTGGGAAAGATTCGCTCCACGCACAAGGGCACCCAATGTTCGTGTACAGACGACATATGCTGGATATCACCCTTCTACAACGTCAAGTTTTGGTTCATATTCCATCCCATTTTCCAACGGATATCGACCTTCTTTACCGACACAACCTCCGCAAAACATGGGCCAGGGACCTCGTTATGTCCTACCTGGAGATCCTGCGATGGGTGGGATCCAGTGTGGTAAATGCAGGGGTAAGGGAATGGTGAGGTTTTTTCTAGATGAAGAGCATTGGTGAGTATGATACGTTATTGTATACTGAGATTCCAGATTACTAACTTTCTCGAAAATAGCCCTGTTTGCAACGGGATTGGACGAATCTTTGTGTAAAAAGATAGAGAATCACCACATTCACCACATTGACCAACTTATCTAACGAATTAATGCTTTAAAATTAATTCTTGTTATTGTAGATTGTAGATGATGACTCAGCATTGACCCGATCAAAATTGGCAAATTGACGAATTTTCACGAGATTGAATATAAGCAGCCATGTGAAGAAAAAAAAGTTTAACGGCTGGAAAAAAAAATTAGTGCATTGGACTTTAAAGTTGGTTTAAGACAAATAAGTTGTACATTGGCTATTACTTTGCTCTTTCTTCACTCTTATTCATTGCTAGATAGCTCCTTCAAACTCACAATTGTCACTAAACAGATAGCTCATCCCGCAATACAAGATCAAGACATGTCAGATATCCCATCAAGAGAAATATCTCAACTTGAGATCGATTTGGAGTCACCAAACGGTGCAGGATTCTCCACAACTGCACAGAACTCTATACAAGAAGGTAATGGATCATCATTGAGTCATCCAAAGCCCAAATCAGCTTCACGCAAAAAATTCGTACCAACTACAGATTCTCCATTAGGTACAAGACCTGCATCTCCATACACTTTAAACCCTCCAATAGACTCAGATGGTCTTTCATGGCCAAGTGTTGGTGCTAGAAATCGTATTGATTCCACGGAGGAAGAATCTAAGCAACGTGAACAAAGAATAAGTGATGCTGTTAAAGTGATATTACAAGAATTAGGTGAAGATACAAATAGAGAAGGTTTATTAGAAACTCCAGAAAGATACGCTAGAGCAATGCTTTATTTCACAAAGGGGTACGAGGATAACATTAGAGATGTGATCAAACGTGCTGTTTTCGAAGAAGATCATGATGAAATGGTTATTGTTCGTGATATTGAAATTTATTCACTTTGTGAACATCATTTAGTACCATTTTTCGGTAAAGTTCACATTGGTTACATTCCAAATAAAAAAGTCCTTGGTTTATCCAAATTAGCAAGATTAGCAGAAATGTATTCAAGAAGATTTCAAGTTCAAGAAAGACTTACTAAACAAATTGCAATGGCTTTAACAGAAATTTTAAAACCACAAGGTGTTGCCGTTGTGATAGAAGCTACACATATGTGTATGGTTAGTCGTGGTATCCAGAAAACAGGTTCAAGTACAGTGACTAGTTGTATGCTTGGTTGTTTTAGAGAAGCTCAAAAAACTAGAGAAGAATTCTTGGGTTTATTAGGGAAAAGATGAATTTAAATCTATATCATAAATTCAAATGACCTTTCAACATGGGTCAATATCTTTTTTTTTTCTATTACATTATGAGTTTATGGGTTGCATAAAGGAATGAGGTTTATCAAGAGGATAAAATCTATAATTTGTGTTTTTCAATTCTCAAACGTCCTCTTGATGATAAAACCTCATTTGTTTCATTTTTTATAAATTATTTTGTTTTCATTATAAGGTTCTGGGATTCAACATCATTAAGATTTACATATATGTTTTCTACTACAGTAATCAACGTAAGTTTTAGTAATATTATATTATACAATCAGTTATATGCAAATGGAATCATTTAATTCTTTATCTTTTTTCTTTGATTTGTTTGCTTTGGAGTTTTACCACTTGATCCAATTGTTATATTAACTTTTGGAGGTATTTGGAAACCAAATGATTTAGCAACTTTAACTAAATCTAACTTATCAATTTGATAAACAGTTTTTAAATGATGTGATGAATAAGCTTGTAAATATGATCTATACCCATCTTTAGCACTTTGATGTAACCAATAATTTTGTTTAATTAATTTTTCCAATTGACTTTGAACATTAGCAATCTTATTTGTTGGGAATTCATATTCATTTAATGGAACTTTTGCAGCTTTTAAATATCTTAAAAATCCTAATTCATTTGGTATTAAGAACATTAAAGATTTACCCTTTGCTTCAGTACCTCTTGCAGTTCTACCAACTCTATGAATATAATCTCTTGGATCATCAGGTGGATCAAATTGTATAATCCAATCAACAGCTGGAATATCTAATCCTCTTGCTGCAACATCAGTACAGATTAATATACCTTGTTTAGCATTGATGAATTCAAAAAATGTATTTGTACGTTTTTGTTGTTTTTGTTTCCCATGTAAATCTAAAACTGGTAAATCAATATAATTTAACAATTCACTATAATATTTAACAGAATTACATGATGATAAAAACACAATAATTTTCTTCTTGATGTTTCTTTTCAAAAATGAAAATAATAATAAAAATCTCTTATCACTTTCACAAACAACATAACCTTGTTCTAATCTATCCACAGTGGAATTTTCTTGATTAGCTTCAACATTTATAAATAATGGACCTGCTCTTAATGAAATTCTTGCTAAATCTTCAACTTTTGTGGTTTGTGTAGCTGAAAATAACATACTTTGTCTATCATCTTTTGGTAAAATTTTAATAATTTGTCTCATTTCTTCTTCAAACCCAATTTCTAAAATACGATCAGCTTCATCAATAACTAAAGCTTTTAAATTTTTAAAGACAAACCCCTTGGTGTTTTGTAAATGATCTAATAATCTACCTGGTGTAGCAATCAATAAGTTAACACCTTTAACTAATTTCTCTTCTTCTGCACGACGATTTGCACCTCCGATAACAATACCAAAAGTTTGTGAATGATGTTCCATTAATTCTCTAGCAACACCAAAGATTTGTAATGCTAATTCTCTTGTTGGTGAAACAACAATAACACCAGTACCGTTTCTTGGTTTAAATCTTAGTGAATAAAGCATTTCAATTGCAGGAATTAAAAATGCTAAAGTTTTACCTGAACCTGTCTTTGCAGCACCCAAAACATCACGACCTGCTAATAATGGTGGAATTGTTCTTGCTTGAACTTGTGTCATTTTTTCGAACCCCATTGATTGTATAGCCTTCATGGTTGGTGCTGATAAATTATGATCTTTAAATTGATCAGATGTATTAACATTTTCTTCATATGCTGGTTTAGATGATTTAATTTCTTCTTTTGGTTCTGGTTCTTCTTCAGATTCTTCCTCGTCTTCTTCTTGTTCCTCTTCTTGTTGTTCTTGATCTTTTTCAACATCAGCCCCTAACAATTCAGCAATTTCATTATAATCTCCATCTAATTCTTCAATTATCTTTTCATTATCTTGATCATCACTTTCTTCAACTTCATGACGTCTCTTGGTGCCCTTGGTCTTGGATTTGGCATCCTTGACCTTAGGCTTTGTGACCTTGCTCAGCTTCTTTGATCTTTGTTCCTTAGCCATCGTGGATCTTGACAATAAGTGAACTAATAACAAATAAATGTACCTATAATTTCTTTATTATGTCTTCTAAAATTTTCCTATCAAATTTTTTATTAAATTTATTTTTCTGGAAAAATATGAAAAAACTGCTTAAAACGGAAATTGCCCAATTTGAACCGATGAGATGTGCCCGAAACAAACATATAAACTACAATTCAATTTTAACAGATAAATATTCAATTTATTGTACATCAAAAGAGTGTTTATGAAAAGTGAAATAAATATAAGATAGCATCAATAAAAATATAGTACAAAATAAGTTAACAATCAGTCCTTAACACCAATGTTTTTCAAGTTATATTTCCCAATCAATTCAGGAATGGCAATTTCATAACCCATAGTTTCAGATTCTAATTTAGTATGATCCTTTTCCACACGAATAGTTGCAATTAAAGAATTTTCAGTGACTTTATATGTCAAGTCACGTTCATCTCTTATTGATAACCCTTCAGGAGGTCCTGTAACTGGACCTGGTAATTTTTCTTCACCAATTTTAAAATTTCCTTGATCTTGTGGTATATTACGTATAGAGATTAAATCTGCCCAATTTCTCTTATTTAAAAATTCCTTGTTTGAACGAGTTGAACCATCAACATCCTTAGTGAAAATTGGAACCATATCTTCATCAGTGTTATGATCGAAATGATGAATACCTGATCTTTTATTTAATAAAGTTGCCATTGCATCTGGAGGTGGGGCATTAACAATTGCAGATGAAATAACATTTAACATTAATCTTGGATCTTCTTCAGGTTTTCTCTTAATTTTTTCATTATGTTCAGTATATTTATCCTTATTGAAAATATGATTTAAATGCATTTTTGTCTTAAAACGACCCATGGCAGCTAAATGAACATCACCACTTAATAAAGTAATTCTAACACCATTTGAAGATCCAAATTTTTGTAAATCACCAATCAATTTGTTACGTTCCTTTTTATGATGACCTGAACACCAATGATCATTTAAATCATCTAAAACTTCAACAGATCCATCAAATTCATTAACTAAACCTTTAGCAATAATACCCTTTTGTGCTAATGTTCTTGCCGGACCTAATAATTTTGAATTTAATAACCATTCTAACCAAACTAATCTTGGATAAGCAATTGGAACACCTAATAGCACTAAAAGATGTTTAATAGTTGGATCTTGTTTAATTTCTTTCTCCAATCTTTGGAAAATTAAGGAATAAGTATCTGGTTGAACAATAGTTTTCAATTTTCTTTCAGTTCTACAATCCAATCCTAAAAATCCAATACCTTTACCTAATTTACTGAAAATTGAATGACTTGGTTCACCCATCCATGGACCAGGTTTACTACCCAAAATCCATGAAGGATCTTTTAAATAAGCCTTTTCATCATTTTCAACATTAACTTGTTGTTGGAAAAGCATATAATATCTATATGCAATTGAACCAACACCTTTAAAAATTTCAGTGCCCATTGTAGTATCATGATAAGAACCATATCCATCAATAATATCATGATCATCATAAATATTTATTGATGGAATTGTAGCCATTGCTTGAGGGAAAAGACATTCAAGAATTTTACCTGATGTACCAACCCAAAATCCTTTACCATACCATTTTGAATATTGTTCCATATAAAAATCATGAAATGATTTAGCCATTTCTGGAGTTAATTTTTGATGTTGTTTCTTTATTGGATTTTTTTCTTCTAACCATTGATGAAATAATTCAGATGCATTTTTTATAGCATCACAATAAATTTGATCACCACCACCAAGCATAACATGATAACGTTGCTTAGTTTGATGTTGTTTAAGAACATCAAACCAAAGTGAAGAATTATATGATGATGTTTCAGTTGATAATGAAAATCCATTACATGAATATGAAACAATATTCATTGGTTGATTAGCAGCAGGAAGATAAAAATCAAAAGTTAATGAATTATTGATGGTATATCTAATTTTTTGTTCTTTTGGACCTAAAGTTGTTTCAATGTTAAATCTATAAAATTTATAATCTTCCACAGTTGCAAATACAACACTTGGGAATTCATCTTCATTTAATTCATTTATAGATTCTGGAATAACTGGACCTTGAACATAAGTAATTCTTGGTATACCATCACCTTTTACCACTAGCATAATAGAAGCACGATAATTATCAGTATTATCTTCTAATGAACTAATAAGTCTTAAAATTGGACCACACCTTATATCAACACCACCTATTGGGTCACTTATTGGACATTCATCTGGGATGTTTTTTGATTGTTTATGAAGTTCAAATAGTTGTTCAATAGGTTGAACATCTTGAACCCATTCTTGTAATGACATGATTAATATAGTTTAATTATTAAAGGTCTATATGTAAAAGATAATAATCTTTTAATCTTCACCACTTTTTGCTATAATCATACATCAAGTTTCAGTTCTTGATTATGTTTTCTATCATGTAATTGGTTATAATTTATTTGAACTTCCTAGTCTTAGCAATCTATGCGTAGTCCCTTGGTATTTTGGGGCTAGACCGCATCGCGTGGCTTTCACTGTGGGACTAGACCCTCCTATTAGTTTCAAGTCCCACAATCCGGGACTACGCATGAAATAATTTTCGGCGCGTTATCTGTATCACTACAAAATTCAAAAGTAAATAAATAAATATTCGTTTCATTTCATTTCACATTAATTATTAAACATGACTTCATCATAGCCATTTCTATTGTAGTTTGATTCTATCGTTTACATTTCGTTATGTTCATCCAGATCTTTCTTCCATTTTGGATTCCACAATGGATTTAATTAATGAACCATTGATTGTAATAGGTTTTGGTATAGTATGATCAATACCAACACTTGAATATAACTCTATATCTTCTTTTGAAGCACGAGATGTCACTGCAATCATTGTTAAATTGTTGAAGAATGGGATTGATCGTATCATTTGGGCAATTTGTACACCATTTAATTCTGGCATTTCAATATCTAGGAATAAAACATCATAAATTTTAGAATGTAATAGACCCATTACATCTAATGGGTTTGTAGTTGATGTTAATTTTGGTGAGTTGAAAGTTTTGGAAAGGATTTGAGTCAATATTGTTAAATTGATATGATTATCATCCACAACTAAAAAAGTATAATCTTGTTGTATTGATGAACTAATTGAAGTTTCTCTTTTGGTTAATGTAAAGAAATCTGGTGGGTTTAAAAAAGGTGATAATGGTGACGGTAGTTGTTCATTCTCCATTTTATAACTTGATAAGTTTTGGAACGTTAGATCTTGTCGACTTGGAACATCAGATTCTTGCGTTGTGATCATTGAGTCCGTTCTTGGTTGTGATAATGGAGATGAAGGTGGTGTGTTGTACTGTTGGTTTATTACAGCACTCATTCTTATAGTTTGTTGATAACCGATACTAGTTGGCAATGCTTAAGGAATGAATATACAATCAGCTTCAAGATCAACTCCTAGGTAACAATCAATAATTCTGGAGTAGAAAAAACGGGAATCCCACTTATATATACAACCGTACCTCTAAACACTTTTCCAGATCCGAAATGGCTCTTTATAATGGAAATGGGCCAGAATTATTTTGAGATTCCAGAATCATGCATAAACCTGACAAAGTTTGCAGATCAGCAAAGGAACAGGCTAAAATTGATGCAAAGAAGGGCATCGAACAGCCCAAGTTGGCGGTGATTATGGAGAGGATGTGATGGTGAGCAACGTGAGCAACAGTGGTTGGTGATAGTGAGAGCACCTGCTGTGCTTTTAGCTGTTTCTCTTTGAGCAATGTAGTGATATTATCTGGGCTGGGCTCAAGCCGGGCTCTGGGCTGGGCCCGCCTGCGCGCGTAGGCTAGGCCCCGGCTGGGAATCTCGGCTAGGCAGGACTCCAAAAGGAATTCAGCAAGAGCCAGGTACGCTGAACTAGATAAACTCCACTTCTAGCCCCAGTACATCAACAAGATACAAGTGAGCTCACCTATTAGATTGGTGACCAGTGGTCATTTCCGTCCCAGATCAGATTTATTTAGCCCACCATGCTGAGATCTTTATTTAGTGGAGACGCTAACGCACTAGTGATAGTCTAAAACTAGGGTTTCATGTAGGTTATTTGACGATACGACTTGATAATTATTAGCACAGCTAACAAAGGTCAGTGATATCAACTCAACAACTTATCTTGGTCACCAATTAACCGGTATCTCGTACTTGACTCATCCTGGACGTTGGGACTTGTTCATGGTAGCGATAACTTGGTTGCTTGTTGTTCGTTGTCCGTGCTTGATGTGATCTTGGTACACAAGCAACCATAAGACTTGTTGGATCCATAATTCAGGAACACTTGTTTAGAGATCTACACTTCTACACCCTTGATAGTATACTGATGATCCATTAATTGACACCTTCTCCACAAATTATAACACCACATATTTGGTTGGTATCTCTACAAAATGTACACTTCTCTTGATAATAATCCAACACGTTCATGTTTTCATTTCACTTAAAACGTTCTCTGTAAATAATTTTACCTAAATTAAACTTTTATCACGATTACTAAGCACAACGCAAGCGCTTATGTAATCACTCATCACCCGGACTCTGTCAAATTGACACGGGTTTTTAATTACGGTAAGAAAGGATTCAGGTACCCTTTGTTATATACACAATATTAACTGATTATATGTAGTTGTGGGTCGATTTATACTACTAATTATAACATGGGTATGTCTTATAATCACTGTATACATTGTTAAGGACTAACAAGCAATATACACAGGAATTGCATTATGGCTTTGTCCCAAAAAATCATCATCAACATATGACACATTAAACTCTTTAATAACAGGATTAAATCCATTGTTTGATAATTCTCCCATTTTTGAGCCTCATATCACTATAACTTCAGGATTATCAGTCAATTCCATGATTGATGTGTCCACGGTATTGGATAGTTGTATTGCTGCTCTTTCATCACCACCGGATCTAGAACTAAACATTAAATTCAATACTTTAAAATTACAACATAAAAATTCATTCTTCAAGAAAATATATCTAAGTATTAATAAATCCAAGACTTTAGCAGGATTGGCCACAATAATAAGAGAATTATATGTTGAATTCCCAACTTTACAAAACCAAGCAAAGGCTAAATATGCTGCACAAACTTGGTGTAATGAACAATTTGATCCTCATCTTTCATTAGTCTATACAGATTTAACACATTTTGATATGGCATTAATAAGGACCATAAAGACTCGAGTAGAGGATTTATTAGACACGGATCCTTTATTAGTTAATAAAGATGATGAATTATTAGAATACGAATTAGGTTGGACTAATGGTACGTTAAAAATTGTTAGATGTGAAGGACCCGTTTCAGAATGGGAAATTTTAGGTCAAGTTGATATACATTAATATTTAGAAACACTAATATCAACACCTTCAACAGCAGCATCATTAACAAACCATGAAACTGGAACTTGTAGTTTGTTAACCAATTCTGATGGTAATCCACTATCAGCTGGACCGAAAATTTCTTTCAACACGGCAGCTTTACCAGCACCTTCAGCAACAAAGGCAATGTTCTTTGCAGCTTTTAAAACAGGGAATGTAATTGTGATTCTTCTTGGTGGTGGTTTTGGTGAATCATTAATTGAAGCAACAGTAACACTATGTTCATTTAATAATTTATGACCTGGGAAAAGTGAACATGTATGACCATCTGGACCACAACCCAACAAGATAACATCTAATGATTGTGGTAAGAAAGATGCATATTCTTTAGCAATTGCATCATCATTTGAATCATCAGAATCATGTACAAGGTTTTCATTTATAGTGTAAACAGTTGGACCTGGAATACCTTCATGAGCTAAAGTCTTTAAAACCAATTCATTAAATAACCCATAATTGGAATCTTCATGATCCAAGGGAACTAATCTTTCATCACTAAAGAAAACTCTCCATTTGGACCATTGAATCTTCGAACTAACATCTTTATTACCAATTAATCCATTTTTTAAAACTTTACCTAATGAACCACCAGAAATTGCAATATCAAATGAATTCTTAGTGGATAATGCCTCGTCTTGTGATTTTAAAATATATTGAGCCACTGAATTGGCAACATCAGAACTTTCTGCTGCAGAGTAAACTTTAACCATGTTTAATTGAGTTTATATGATATAGATATGTTACTTTAAAGATGTACAGTGTATAGCAATTTACAAAAGTACCCACTAAGATGTTTTTGAAACGGGGCAACATCCCGGATTCTACACCCCCGGGAAATTTTACACGGGTGAAATGACAGAAAAGGTTATATACTCATATCTTAAATTTCTTTATAAACTCATGTTCCAATCTTAGCGAGTCTAATCTATAATCGAGTCTCATATTAGGTACATTACATCTTTGGATCCCAAAATCATCAGTAAATTCCCAATCCACAACGGATTCTTTATCGGTATATTGGATCCCAATCCAGTGTTTTTTCAATCCACCATTATATTCACTAATCAAGACTGAATTACGACTCAATTCACAAAGATCCACTGAACTTAACTTATGTATCGATCCTGCGATACTATACTCTTCAATTAAAGGATCTCTTGTAAGACTTGAGAATAATGGTTTATTTGTACTCAATGAAACTTTCATCCCCATTTGGAAAAATTCAATCACTGGATTCTTCTCATATGTGTTGAATTGATTAGTTTCAATATGATTGTCATCATCATTCAACATATGTACCGATTTATTCCAACATAATGGCGACATTGTAATACCAATCTGTTTTAAATAGTAAAGATATTGTAAAACTGGGTAATTGCATAATTTTTCACCATTGATGATGTTTTTCGATAATAGGAAACATGAAGCTAATGATTCAGTGATGACACCTAGTCCAGATTTATCTGAAATAGAGGCAACATGTGGTCTTAGGTTGAATGTACATAATGATCTTTGTTTCCGGAACTGGTTTAATGTAGTGAAATTAATGAACAAATAGTATAGATAATAACTGTATGGAGGATTAAGATCTGAATTCCATCTTCTTGGTGAGTTCAACTCTTTGATATCGAAAATTGATTGATCGTTATGATGTTTATCCACAGAGAGTAAATCAATAGCTGATATTTTAGTCATGAAGAAACTTAGTTTGGGATTTAAAGAAGGATTAATAGACACTTCAAATAATCTCTTGAATATCAAATCTAAAAAATCTTGGAAATTTTGTACAACACCTTGTCTTCTCAATACCGAATAGTTTCGGGGGATCCTGATAATCCATTTAACATTATAACTAACCAGTTTATTATCAATGACCCAATTAGCCAGAGAATCCCATTTATCATTAGTTGACTCTAAAAGATTAAAATTTATACCAATTTCACCAAATTGATATTTAGATTTTTCATAATCACTCAACACTTGTTTAACAATAACAGCTAAATATTCACCATGTATATGATTATTAACTCTAAGAAATGTTTTTTCAATCTTTGACAAGACTTCACTCTTAATTATTGATTCATAATCAGTATTGTTATCAATGTTAATAACACCTTTATCCTCTTGTATATCAAAATTTCTATCAATAAGTCCAAATTCGAAAAGATCATCAACATTAAGTCTTTGTGATTGATTTTCCTCAAAATATGGCGTGAATAGATCCTCCAAAGTTAATTGGGTCTTGGTCTCCTGGTCCTCATAAACTACCCTATGTGGTTCTTCTCGTAGTTTCAAATTGATCACATTCAACAAATGTTTCTTAGACATACACATTGTAAGTCCAATGTTATTGTCAATTTTCCGACTGTTGTGAAAATCTCGATGTGGGTTTAACTTAGTCTTGACAAGTTCTTTCTGTTCATTTAATAAAATGTATGATTCAAATTTCGATTTTAGATATTCAAGTCTTCTCATTGAAAGCATGACACCAGATTTATCGATACTAGTATCAATTATGAAATTCAAATCTTCCAAAAACTGATGGAATGAAGGTAGTTCACCATGATTTGTTCCAACTACTCTAAAATGATGATGTTTCCCATGATTGAACTTCAAATCCGTTTGACCTTGCCATTTCTTCATGAATGGCTTTATGACAGTATCTTTATAGTGCTCAATATCAAATAATTCACCAGAATAGTGCGGCGTGGCACTTTCATCTTGGAAATAATTCACCTGTCCAAACTCATCCTGGAAATGCCATCCTTTAGGTTGTGGAGGTGGGTAACTTTCCCATGTTTCAGCATTCAATGGATTATCAATTGATCTTTGATTCGAACATTTTTGATACTTATCTCTAAGTTGTGAACATTGCTCCAAATCTTGACAAAATTCTCTAATATCATTTGAATATTGTGTTACTTGCTCTATATCGTTCCCATCATCGTTCCGGTAATCAGCATTTTTCATCACTTTGGTCAATTGATCCACTTCGAATGAGCCCAAAGCTGCCTGATAATCGAATCTGGTACCCATTTGGATAACATCACCATCTGGAACAATCTGTCTATAAGCTAGTGGGACCGTTGAGACATCACCAACATCATAGAGTCTCTCGGATTGAGGAATTAGATTGATAGAGTCCCCTTTCAGCTTGGCCGTCAATTGGGCAAGATGACGAGCCTCGTCATATAATACATCGCCACTTGGCATCGTTGTCTATGCTGTGATATACTGGTTTATAGCCTTTGTTGACATTTCTATATAGCTAGGACAATAAAATACAAACGTTGCGATCTCTCCGAGAGTTCATGAGATGTCGGGGCTTCGGGTATTGTCGGAAACATATACAAAAACTCGATTCAACTACAAAATCGATTTAACAATATACGTATCCCATTTATAAGCAATTATTTCCAGCGTGTATCTATTTAAGCAAATTCAACTGCTCCAACATACTAATGGCCTTCTGAGAAATTTCAAACACCTCTTTAGACTTCATCAATGTATCAGCATTATCTTCCAATCCAATCCAAGATGGAGGTTGAATATCTGGTAGACTTGATATCCAAATGTTATAGTCTTCAGTTGAAGTACCCTCTGGTGGTGAAAGTTTTAGATTTGAGACTTCTGTTATTGGATTCTCGATCAAGTTGAAGTCATGATCGAATGATTTCAATCTAAAGATTTTTTCACTCACCTTGGTCAAAACGATTAGATCCTCATCTTCATCAACTTTACCCCCATATACAACTGATCCAATAAGGGTTTGCATTGCATCCCATTGGATACTTTTTGGAGGAATGTTATCACGACCTTGACTGGATTGTTCAAACCATTTATCCAATACGAAAACTGCACTTTCAAAATCGGAATCGTTGAAATCATAATTCTTTTTGAAACCAATAGGCACAAATCTACTTCTTTCTTGAAGAACAGCATGGAACCAGCAAAGCAAAAAGTATAAATGTTTCTTTTCAATTGGTTTACTCTTTTCCCACTTCTCAGCATTGGCTTTTTGAAATTCAGTGATTATAGGTTTCAATCCCGGTGGATTCTCAAAAATGAAAACACTTGAGTTTCTCAATAAAGTTGTAGGAATACTAGATGTCACATCACATGTCAAGAATAATCTAAAATTTTCATGAATAGTAGAGCCTTCGAGCCTTTTTTCAAGAAGTTCTAACCAACTTGATGATGTTTGAACATTTTGTAAAACCAACCAATACCCATTTTTACTGGCTTTATCCAATTCAACCTGAGCAATACGATTCGACTCCAAAGCACCCATTGCAACAACCTCTAATTTCACGCTCATTTGATTAGCCAATGCCCTAATTTTGAAAGTTGCATCAAATCCCCTAGTAGAAGCCAAAATGATTGTTTTACCTTCATTTTTCTGGATGACATGGTTCAATCCATATTTCGTAGAAAATGGACCCGCTCCTGTTGATAGGAATTTAGAAACCGTCTCAAATCCACTCAAAAGTGAATTAGCAGGATTGTTTGAGAATAACCCTGAAAGTAAAAAGGATATACCTGACAATGATACCTTGAGTTTGGACTCGATGTCTTCTAGATCCAATCCTTTAGATTCCCTCAATATTCCCATTTCATTATTAGAGAAGGAATCGGATACCACAGTAAGGGATTCCTGAACAAGATCAAAGTTTATACTTTCTTGTTGAATTGACTTCAATAGTAAGCTCACGACTTTCAAGTATGACATACTTTCCTCTTCTGTTTTATGAATCATTGACATCACTAGTGATAGTAAGATCTTGTCGGGTTGTAACAAAGATAGTGAAACATTAGCATAAATTTCTTGGAAAAGTCCATTAATAAGAACTTCCAAGCGATTTCCAGCCCGATCTTTAATATTGTTCAATGTGTCTTTGAAAAAAACCATAAATGAAGTTAACGGAAAATCATAGAACGGATGAAGTGATTTCAAATTTTTCAAAAGCGTAAATAAAATAGATGAGTTCTTTGCCAAAGGCACATAAGATTCAATGATTTCTTCAACTTTGGCCATGATATCAGCAGTCTCTTCAACCTTCTTTTGCACTTGATTTGCTTCAACCTTCAAATTTTCAAGAGTAGTGATTAAAGTTTCATTTTCCAACAAATTACCTTTACTTTCACTCAATGAGCTCAAGAGTTCATCTTCCAACTTGCTCAATCGAATCTTATATTCTCCACCCAACTTAACGAGTTCTAGTCTTTGTTCTTCAACCTCTGGTCTTTCATTGGCAAGTGTTATATTCAAAACTTGGTTCTCAATACTGCTTTCAGTCAACGTATAGTCAGTCACGGTTGTTCTAGCCTTCACATATGGAGTAATTGTAACAGTTGGATCTCTAGTGTGAAGATACAACTTGAATTTTGGAGACAAATCAACTTCTTTACTTCCCAACCTAACAAGGGTTCTTCCTCCAATTTTATCAAAATCTTTATTCAAAAATCTAGAGACAATAGGATCGAAATGCTCTGCATCCTGTACCAACACACAACCACCAAATCTCATGGAGTTTTCAAGCGTTCTGGCAAAAGAGTCATCCAAAAAGCTGGTAATAACAAGTTTCTGGGGATGTACATGATTGGACAAAAAATTTGGAATTTCACCTAGTGGGTCAATAATAAAAGAAATTTTATCTGAATTGTCTAAAATGGTGACATTTTCAAAATAAAGTGTGTCATTGGTGATACCTTGCTTTTGCCAATTCAGTAATTGTGAAGTGGAGGAGAAAAAGTCTAAAATGCTTGCATTTTCGTCAAATGCAATTGAGACTTTGGTAAGCTCTTCTTTCCATACCTTTGATAGTTTGATTCTCTTAGACTGGTCCTTATCTGAGCAATATGTCAAGAATGCAGCAGCAAGTAAAGAGTCACCAATAACACATGAGTATTGTGATCCATAAAATTCAATTTGAGTTGCCCACCTTGTCCTTTCTTTTGTCAAGCTTTCGACCAAAGTCAAAGACCGTTGAACTTTATTTTGAACATCTGACATCTCACTCTTGATTTTCTCAGTATCTCTAATTAAAGAACTATAATCATCTTTGTACTTTTCAATACTTTCTTGAAGTTCGGTGATCATATCGTCAATTGCTAGTAGTCGTGCCTCGTTCTGTCTGGACTCCTCCTCTAAGATGGCCATATTATCTCTCAATGGACCGACTTGATCGAGCACAAACGAATATCTTACCTGGGCTTGAACCCATTGCAAAAGTGGACCACAAGCTTTACTTGCCCTATCAGCCGCATTGAAAGTGTAATCTTTCCGGCTTAGATAATTTTCCTCCATGAAGTTTCTTAATTCCAAAGAGACTTGAGACTCACAATCAAAATTGACTAGGTTTATAATGAAATCGTCTTTTCTTATGATAGACTGCACATCTCGCCATCCATTAAATGTGTATCCAACAAGAATACAAACTGACTCAAGAACCATTTGTACGGTGGCTGGAGGCGTCGACATCGATCTCAATTCCGTTAAGTGCTGCTTTTTAATGTTCTGCACACCATTACGCGCCTCTTGAACTGCTGGTTCGGCCATCTCAAGATCTGACATTACACGTTCTCTGTGGTATTGAAGCTCAACACTTTGCTTTTCTAAAGCAGCCTGTAAATCAATCGAAGCTTCTTGCTTTCTCTCTGCTTCATTTTGCTCCTCTAAAATTTTATTAAGCATGTTTCGAGCCTCGATCTCTTTCGCCTTTAGCTGTTCTTCTTTTGCAGTAAGATCATCTCTAAGATGCTTCACTCGGATGACGGTATCTTTCAATTTGTCGAGACCACTATTCAAATGTCGTTGACCATCTTGAATTTCCACTTCTTTTTTATTCATTAGCTTCATGAAGGAGGATAAGAAAGATAATATTGTTCCAGTTTCAGACTCTTCGGTGGAATGATTGTGAATAGAGAGTATCGAATTGATAACAGCTTCTCTGTGACTTGAAACACTGATGATTGTATCACCTGTAATACTCTGAGGTGGAATGTACTCTGATTTATCAATAGGAGTGGTTTGTAAAAGCGATGTCGCTATTTGGAGCAAAGACTTCTGTGACCAGACCCCCATCCAATTCAATACACATCTATTGAATAGAGCAGGCGATGTCACTATTTGAGGCGAATTGATATCATTTGGATCATTTATCGTGAAAACAACATGTAAATTTTTGGCCACTTGTTGAGTAAACCACTGGAACAACTCGTCAGTCGTATCAATGAGTAACCCGCGAGATTGCACCTGATCTTTACACATCCCTAACAACATATTGAACTCATCATTGTCGAAAATCTCTTGAATTTGTGAGTTTGCTAGAAGAGAATTCATTCTCTCTAAAAATGCACCATCTAAAATTGTCGACTCGTCAACAATGAAGCAAATCGATTCGTTTTGAACTCCCGAGCGTTTGAGAAGATCTTTCAATACCGCATCAAAATCACTTAGCTTATAGTTTCTTGATACTCCTAATTGTACTGTTTTGAAGCCATTCATCCAAGAAACAAATTTCGTCAAGCTGGTTTTACCTGTGCTGCTAGGACCAACTAATATCATATGACCCTGCGCTTGCTTGAGCACTCTGTCTATCCGAAGGATATGATCAACTGCATCATCATATAATTCAAAGTTGATATCCATCACCTCATCAGAGAAAACCTTCAACCTTTCATTAATGAAAGGCGTTATCTCACTCTGCTTCACAGATTCATAATCAATTGAAAGCCAGTCACTAAACAATAAAGGTCTTTGAAGCGCTTCAGCGTGATTAATATTTGGAAAGCGCGTGGTAGCAACATCATCAATGAGGGACGCGGTAAAAGCTTTCTCGTCTTCCGTTACTAGTCTATCACTGAAAAGTCTTGTTGCTTCATGAGCCCAAATCCGTACAAGTTGTTCCAAGCTGAATATATCTATCGGTTTGATGGCGTAATATATACCTCTTATCCACCTGGTGAGTTCACGAGGACTGTAGATATAGTGAGGCTGGTCTCTTGTAGTGAACCTCTTGAGCGACTTTTGGTAAACTTCTAAAATTGCACTCGTTAAATCATTCGAATAACCGCTTAGCTGTGGAACCTTTTTCAATACCGCCGAGCTGAAAGCAGAGTAGATTTGCTCCAAAGATCTAAAGTTTGGATAGTCCACCATAATCACTGTAAAATGAGACAAAGCTCTAGGCGATAGGTGATATCTTCCCGAGTCCAAAGGAGGATTACAAGCACCCACAAACTGAATATCCACTAACGAAACCCATTGTTTATAATCCGCCTTCCAAAAACCTTTAAGTTCTATCATTTGGCGAATAAACGAGATAACACTTTGTGTGCCGTAAGCATCAGCCCTTGGTAAGTTGATTTCATCACAGAAGAACACCACTCTTTTTCCTGTCACCTTCGGCCTGAGCACTAATCCATCAATTGTCTTTTGATATTCACATAACTGTTCCATTTCTTTAAGAAGCATATGTGGTGAAGTTTCTTTAGAAAAATTCAAATTGGACACATCGATATCAATTGCCTTTTTAAGAGCAGCATATAATGTCATAGTTTTACCAGAACCCGGTGGCCCACACATTATCAAAGATTTCTTTTCTTGAAGAAGAGAATATATCATTTTCTCGTGTCTTAATGTGTCAGTAGTCTGTATAACGGTATTAGGATCAATAACCGCTTCAGGTCCAAGATGTGGTTTTTCAACAAAGCTTGCAAGGTTGACCCAGTTCCCGTCACGATCAACATCAAGATCAAATAATTCAGTATCACTGTGACTAGACATTAAATCCTTGAATTGGGAGTGGTTCGAAAGAAATTCCGTAAATTTTTCCCTTTCCGACACTGGGGCTCCACCGCTATACGACCATACAATTGAGAGTAAAAGCGACCTTTTCATGAATAGATCTGATGGCCCTTTCTGACCGAGACCTGTTTCATCAACACTTTCCAAAAACTTGACCAAATAAACATTCACAAAGGTAAACAATTGTTTTGTCAATGAAAGAACATCTAAATCCATGACATGTTTGAGCTCGTTGATTGTAAATGCCCAAACGTCACTAGAGGATCTCAAGATTGGTTCGATTGTATCAGCATAGACACTTTGATGATTGAGAACCTCGTCTTGGTGGATTCCATCTGGACTGAAAAGTGGCTTGTTGCGTAAATTCCATAAACCATGAGCGATGATTTCCTTTGTGGTGATCAAAGAGTCTTCTACCCAAACCATACCACATCTACTAACTGTTGCAGGTGTAGCGTGGTCAAGGTTATCAACCTCAAAGATGAATCTTATATTCTCAGGGATCTGTATTCTTTCACCATTAGGCAAAGTCAATAACTTATTATCGTCAAGAACACTGTTCAAGCTCTCTACCCATATTGGATCAACATCACCATCAAACACAATCCAAACTCTTTTTTCAAGTTCACCACGCAAATTCTCTGTCACCTTTCTTATGATCGAGGTGAGTAATCCATCTTTCCATTCTCTAGTAACAGTATCCAATGTACCAAACAAATCTTGTTTTGAAAGAACTTTCGGGTCCAACACATACTCGATGCATTCCTTATTATCTATATCCGATAAAACAGATTGTAACGCTTTCAACAAAACACTTTTACCACTGCCTGATTTTCCAATCACCATAACACCTTGTTGACTGTCGATAACCTTCTGTAATTGGATCAACTTCGTGATCCACCTTTCGGTAGCTTGATACCCATTAGTCAGAGCAAATTTGTTTGCTTTCTCCAAAATCCCAAGCTCATCTGGTATGGTATCAGTTTTTCCAAAAATTGATGTTCTCAAATCAACCAATACAGAAAGATCGATATCAAGAAGACGAGGGCCAACCATATCGTTAATGCTTTGAACGACTGTAAGAAGCTCAATATTGGAGGGCACTGAACTTTGTTGATTGTTCATTATTCTTCCTGCATTTGATAAAACGCTTTTGAAGGTTCTCAATCCAAAGTCGTAATGAGGCTGTTTTGTAGACTTAGACTTTAATTCTTGGAAGAATAAGACAGCCTTTTTGGAAAGATCTTGAGCTGTTTGGAATCCTTGTGACCTCAATAGTACTTCACCTATAATATCACTATCTGGAGATTTCATCGAAAAGCTTCTAAACAATTTCTTCAAGTTATCAGGGAGTTCTGTTCTTCCAGTATAATTTGGATTCAAAGTTATAAAAAGACCAGTATCGCTCTTTATTTGAATAGTGTTGTTGAGTAAATTAACAGTGCTTTTCTTGGATTTCAAAGCCATCTCGATGTGCTCAACCTGTGTGGAAACAGCACTCAAAATATTTTTATCCAATCTGTTGAACTCATCAAAACAACCCCATGACCCCACTTGACAGATCCCAAGAAGTAATCTTCCCATCGCTTGGAAATCAAATGAATCATCACAATTGAAGACCATCACCATTTTACCCAAGTTTTGACCTAATGCCTTCACTGTTTCAGTCTTACCAGTACCAGCAGGTCCGAATGGCGAGCCACCAAGACCTTGATCCAATGCGTTAGTCATTGACAAGAAACATTTATGCATCAAAGGCGTTGATACAAGTCTTTCCATCAGTCCAAAATATTCAAATCCATAAATAAATGTTTTTGTTGTTTGGTGAACTTCTAATCTCTTGAGTTTGTCTTCGGATGAAGTAGAGTAATAATATCTCTGTTGTGATGTCCATAAAAAGTCGGTCTCAGTTTTAATGTTCTCTTGAAGTAATGAGCCAATGACATTTTTTTGGTGAATCAACTCGATTATAAGAGCCTCATTGTATTTGTTGCTTTGGTATTTCTCTGAAAGTTGGGTAAGGTATTTATCAACAGTTGAGGATAACGATTCCAAAGAGCTTTCAGCAATGGAAGCTTCAACAAGAGTGGTCCAAGATATTTGTAACGTCAACAACGCGACTTGAAGTGGATATTTCCCAAGCCATTTTTCAAATGCTGTGTTCGAGAACTCCTTTATTGATTTACCAACAAGTATGGATAAAGTATTTTTGATCTCATAGTCAAGCTGAGTAAGCCATTCATCAACTCTAGTATATTTTTCATAGGAAATTGGATTTACCAACTGAACCACTTCACCCTCAATCGAAAGAATATGAGTTATTGTCTTTTCTGTTTCATTTATCTTGATGTCAAACACTCCTGCAAACATTTTCTTTAAGTGCTTCGAAATTTTCTTAAAATTTCCCATACTTCCAATAATTTCTAGCAAATCTTCATTACCAACAAAGTAAAACCTAGGGAAAAGACCCCTTTGTTTCTCCAAAAACTCACTCAAAGCTTTTGCGATTCTAGTTAATGAGTCAGACAACCTTGAGAAAATATCATGAATGTCAACTATTGATAGTAGTTCAATTGCGAAAGTTTGTTTCAGAACTTTCTTGGAAATAGAGGTAAATTCGTTAGACACCATCTGATATCTGGATGCCTCATTTTGTAAAAGACTTCTGATACCTGACTTTGGATCAAAGATACCATCAAGATCAATCCACTGGCGTTGTAACTCAATCCATAAGTCCACAATTTGATGAAACCTGTTGAGCTTCACTTCCCATTGAGTTGCATCCTCCTCAAAAACTCGGTAAAATGGTGAGTTTTTCATGGCATCAAGACTTTGAGAGTCAGAAAAAGCTTGTTCCAATAATGAAGCTAGATTTTTAACTAATGTGTAGCCATTGTACTCGAAAAGATCAAACGTTGCTTGTTCCCAGAAATCACGAACACCTTGTAACGTATCTTCAAGAACTTTTTCAGAGCTGGCTTGATCTAAAATTGAGTTCACAACAGACTCATTCATCACCAAGTTGAGATCCCAAACATCACCGATGGTTATATTACTTTTATATTGTTTCCCTAGACTTTTGAACAATGACTTCAAATGACGTTCTTTGACATGATCTTCTTTCAAACTTATAACATACTTCTGAGAGTTTGAGAAATTGGAAAGCGTCTTCAAGAAATCTTGGAAAGGTTTATGCTGACGAACTCTGGCTGGCATTGATCTAGTGTTGGTGAGTAAAACTTCTAAATCTTTGCGCAACTGACGAGGTTTGACATCAAACCATCTCAAAGCTTTTATTTCAACCAAGCTGTTCCAAAGACTTTGTATAGATGACCAGACAGCCTTTAGATCCTGAATTTCATCCATAGTCGAGGAAAATGAAGGTAATGATTTGATTGGAATTGATAAAAGTTTTGCAGCCTGAGAAACGAGATTTGCCCTTCTATCAAATTTTATTGACTTTTGTTCAAATAGAGTTAAAGTGGAAAGCGCATGCTCAGGATCAGCTGATGATATCGAAGACTTTAACTCATGCCATTCTGAATGACTTTGACTCAAAGTTGATAGCAATTGACTTGCCTCAGTCTCGATATTCTTAACAATGACATCCATTTGTGAGTCAATAGAGCTTTGAAACTTAGACACTAGCTCGGACAAAGCTTCAAAATCATTATCAATTTGCTCAACGAAAACGAAATCAGACGGGAATTTGAATCTTTGACGTAGTAAAATGCTTTGCGCCTTTTCCAACTTGGATTTTGTTTGTCCTATTTCATCAAGTAGAGTTTTGAATTCTTGGATTTTGCTAATCATCAAAATGGTATCCTCCACTGACGAAACATTTAAAGATTTTGTTTCCAGGTAGAGCTTTGCTTTCACAACAGATTCATGTGATGCTCTGATCATATCGTGTAAAAAGGCAGCAAATTTTTGGAAAAGATCTCTATTCCATGATGCAAAGCTGGATCTCACTTTCTCTCTGGCTTGTTCATATTCAATTGCAAAAACACCAAATATCTTTGAAGTTTCATTAGTCTCAAATGTATGTCTTGAATGCTTAACCTCATCCAAAATGTCGAACCATTCATCAAGTTGTAAATCCTTATAGATTTCGTCTGATTGAAAGTTCCATAATGCTTCAAATTGTGACCACTCATTGACAAAATCTTTAGCGGAGTTGAAATGCTCTTCGAGACTGATTAAGAAGCTTCTTGAGTGATTGTAGATCTCACGTAAATCATTCTCACTGAAAATTTTCGTTCTCTCATTAGCGTTATCTAGTCCAGGTTCAGCAATATTTTGCTGATCAGCTATTATTTGAATATTATACTGAAACAATGAGATCATGTTACATTTAGTTTCTTCAATTGGTGGTGACACTGATACAGAAGAAGCAATAATGAGGTTATGTGAACTTTGGTTCTGGAACAAGTCTTCTGCAAGCCATCTTTCTAAGAGAGCTTTTCTCACAATACCATTGACTTTCTTTGTGAATGTTGTAACATTACTGAACCCTTCGAAAGTAATACTGTTTACCAACTCTTGAATTTCCAATATGATACCTGAGAAAGACTTGAAGCTGTAGTCACAGGTTTTGATGTTGTCAAGCTTGGAGTTCAACTTGGATCTATACTCTAAAAGAATTTCGAATTTTCTCTCTAAGTCAAAAATCAGGTGTTCTAACTGGAAAACAGATTCTCCTTGCTCGACCTCTATTGATTCGATCTCGATGTTCTTTAAATCCTGAGCTTTCAAAAGTGTATCCCAGTTTGTCCCCAGGCACTGTTCTAAGCAGCTGAAAATCTTTTGCTTATCAGACGATACCAAAAGTTTGAAATCCTGTAATGAATCAATGCGTGATAACACTATTGGAAATAATTCAATAGATTCAGCTAAAGCCACAGCATGTGGATATATCTTTTTGATATTTCTAGAGGATACAGCAACTTTATGTGGTATTTGAAACCCTTGCCAGCTCAAAGCACGGACCTCTTTGAATAATTGTAATAAAGATTGGTCAAATGTGACTTCCAAGCGTACTTCTTTCTCTTTATGTAATTTGAAAACTTTACCTTCAACTTTCGGCTCACCAATTGCACCCAACCATTCATCATAAATTGGCTTGGTGTTCAACTTCTTCTTGAGCGCAGATATTTCGGCATGAATTTTCTGACCTTCAGCAAATAAACTCCAATCTTTCCCCAAAACTAACTCAAGTCTATCAGTCAAAAACTGCAATTTGGATTCAGCACGTTTTGCCCAAAGTAGAACAAATCCAATGGATGGGTAGTCATGTAAAGTTGATAAGCTTTTCTCATCTGATCTTTTCGAAAACGCATCTTGTAATTGGCTAATCTCTGTTTTAACGATGGTTAAAAGTTGTGCCTGATACTCTTGGGTAGCACCTCGTATTCTTGGACGTGCCAAAAGGTTACGGTAGTCTTCAAAAACTTGGAACATCTCATTTGAGTTTTTAGCTTTGTCAAGAGCCTTTCTGATCTTGTCGACAATATCGTTCTCAATGTCGTGAATTCTTTGATCATAAACTTTTTTGGAGGTGACCCAATCTTGATGGTTCGAGTAGAATTCAACATTTAAAACAGCTTCAAAAGCGTAATCAAGTGCTCCATCTGAGACAAGTCTATTCTGTAATGTCTTTAATAGCTCATTGTGACTATTTCTAAAGACTGAGATCTCTTGGGTAAGTTCTCTCAAGCGTGTTGTCTTGGAATTTACTTTAACGAATAAGAATTTCTCACCTCTTTTTCTTAACAATTCTCTAGCCATGTTTGTAAATTCTTTGACATGACTTTCCCATGTATCGAATAAAGCGTTTAATTTAGTCACAGTGGAGCTAAAGTCATTCATGTCTCTCATTAGAATGTTTGATAGCATTGGTTTCAACTTGGTTTCCAAATCAGATGAAATTGCCTCGACAAATGGCAAAGATCTGCTAACTGGATATGATGTCAATCTAATCTTCTTCAAATGGGACCATATGGACACTAAACTTTCCTCCACTTTATCTAAGTCTTCAGCAACTAGTAATTCGTTCAATGGAAAATCTTTCATGAGCTTATTGTAATCAGCAGCCCTAGCAACGGCTTCTTTGATTTCAATGTCTGAGAAGAAACTCACAGTGGCATGATATCTTTTGGCATACTTCAAGACTTCCAACGACAACTGAACACCATCAGAATCCAATTGCTCTTCAATTTGCCCCAAAGAATTCTCCATTGAGATCCAAAAGTTTATCTCTTCGGCTGCTGATCCGTCTGAAACGTCTTTTTGAAGTTTAGTGACACCTTGTATTGTTCTAACCCATTCATTCACGATAGTCTGTATACTATTCAAGAATATAGGGTCGTTCAAAGTCTCATCCTTGATGAATTCAGTGTAATTGGCTAATGTAGCACCTTTTGATATGGCATCTCGTATCACTGGATGTAATGTAACCGAGAGATCTGGAACCTGGATGGCTTGATCTAGGTTCTTCAAAGATAAAACAAGCTCATTTATTTTCTTTCTCGTGGAGAAAACGATTTCACTTTTCGAAGATGACGTTATAGCATCAAAATAAGGTCCCACACCAAAACTCACTAGCGACCTTAGCTTATCAAAAGATGTTTTAGTGTAAGGGAGATTCACAACTTGGATCTGATCTTCTATATTTTTCCCTTCGATGAGGGCACCAATTTCCTTAATCAACACAATTGATGACGATACATGATCGGAACCGTCAAGCGTCTTGGTTAACCTCCAGTTTTCACCCGATTTCAGCATTATCAATGAGCTGGGAAGCGTTTCCTGTATAAACCCAGCCAATATCGACCTAGACTCCTCTGAATTGAGCTCTGCTAGCTCGTCAGATCTAGCGCCCTGTAGCGCCTTGGCTAGCCCCGAGACATGACTGACCAGCTGACCGACTTCAATTGGTCTGGTCTCTTCAGATCTGTCCATATTTTTGTATCTGGTTGCTTGATGATCACAAATGCCTTCTTTTGCCTCTGAATCAGCTTTTTTGTCGTATTCAGAAATGTAAACTTGACGCCAAAACAAACGCCAAAGATTGTTTTGATTTCCCGCAGAAATTCGCGGATCGGTAGGAGCACTTTTGTTATATACTTATATAGGCTTTCCTTGAAATATAGCCTGATAATTGCAAACGTCAAGGAGCTAACATAGTTTACTCTCACAAGACATGAGTGATTTTCAAAGATCTATCTTCCAGAAGAAACTAAAAGGTGCTGAGGCAGCTTTGGGCTTCGACTTTAGCGAGGAAAGCGAAGATGCTGGACACCAGGTTCCAATCCCACCCAAATTACAAACTAGCTCAAGCACATCAAGATTACCGTATGTATTCAAATCTCTCCCCAGTTTGTTTAAAGCATAATCTAACCCTGAATTCAGACATACACTACCTCAATGGTCTGACTTCTTTGAGAGAAACGAAGTACTTACAGACACAAAGGGCAATCAATTCAACACCTATTTCACACCTCCCAAGAATGATAAATCACCAATATTCGTATTCCACCATGGTGCTGGATCATCAGGACTAACATTTGCAGTACTTGCGCGTGCTATAAGGAAAGAAATGCAGAGGACAAGTGGTGATGTTCCTGTAGCTGGTGTCTTCAGTTTTGACGCTAGAGGACATGGCAGGACCAAAATACAATCAAATCCACAGGATTACTCGTTAAACGCATTTACTAAAGATTTCAAATGGGTGCTAAAGGAGTTTCTTTCACAAGGTGGCTTTAAAAATAGTGTTTTCACCATTGGTCATAGTCTGGGTGGGGCAATTGTAACAGCTGCATTTCCTCATCTCTCAGATTTGAATATTAAAGGCGTTGGTATGTGTGATATTGTGGAGGATACTGCCATACATGCGCTAAGCTCAATGGGAATTTATCTCAAAAACCTACCCAAAAGCTTTGAAACGTTGGATGATGCTATATTGTGGCACATAAAATCAAACCTTTTGAATAACAAAGAATCTGCAGAAGTCTCTGTTCCTTCATACTTCCTTGAAAACAATGAGACGGGGAAGTATGAATGGGTCACCGACTTGAAAAAAACAGAATCTTATTGGGAAACCTGGTTCAAAGGTTTGTCAAAAAGCTTTGTGGATCTTCGAACATCGAAACTATTGGTACTAGCGGGAACTGACAACCTAGATAAAGAACTCATGATTGGGCAAATGCAAGGTAAATATCAGCTAGTTGTGTTTCAAGACACAGGACATTTTCTACAAGAAGATGCACCTTCCAAGACTGCTATAACTTTGATTGATTTCTGGAGAAGAAATGATAAGGAGCAGATTGTCATAAAGAGTACATGGGGATCTAAAAAATGAAAATATTGTTATGTATATACATATACTAGTCAGTCAAGTTTATTCAACAGTCAATTCATCTAGATTCTCAGTAGATCCCTTTTCTGATTGTTCAACAATTTCATCGATTTTCTTTGATGCCCAACTGAATCTTGGATTGATTAAGAATGGACGTAGATCGAATCTGTTATCATCTGGTGAATATTGTTCCGCGTGGTAACTTGGTGTAAGCACGGTTTGTTTATGTCTATTGATGGCATAGAAGAAGAAGAATCTCTTGACTTTTTCAGAAACTTGTCTTGGTGTCAATCTTGGAGTCCACTCGTGGTATAGTTTCAAAAACATTGAATATGGACCACATTTTTGAATTTTTCTTAATCTACCGAATACTGATAATTCTTCATATGTCATACCCATATCAGCTTCATCTGATTGAACATATTCCTTGGTAATTGGTTCTAATTCTGCAGTTGGTGTAGCATCCAAAAACTCCTTTAAAATTGGAATGTCAAATTCAACTCTAGCGTAATCGATAAACTTCTTCAAATCAGTTTTTGAAATACCACCAATCGGATTAATATCAGCACTTGAACAATCATATTTAGTCAAATATCCTCTTAAACATTCATCAACATTCGCACTTCCAAGTACTAGTAACCCACCGGTTTGACGACCTCTTACCCATGGTAATAACTGAGCAAATAAATAAGCCAACACCATTCTCAGTCTCGCCTGAATATTTTGTAGTGCCAAGTTTTCAATTTGTGAACCACCAAAGACTTTAAATACAGGTTTCTTACCAGTGGCAACTTCAAACACACTAACCACTGCAGCAACCAATGTATCCATATTCAAATCAACATGATAAGATCCAATTCTATCACTCAATTCTTTTGCTCTAGATCTGGTCTCTGTTGATGAGTTCTTGGTACCCATATAACTTGAATGGAAGATTCTCTTGGAAAAATCAACTGGGTCAGTTGGTAACCAAGTTTCAGCTTCTTCTCCTGTAACATTTGCAACTTTCTTCGCATCAGCAATGACTTGCTTGTTACCATTTTTAGCAGCTTCCGCCACCAATCTACACATGGAATGAACAATCACAGCGGTAGCACATGAATCAATACCACCACTCAAGGGCAAAAAGAAACCAGCACCATTACATCTTCTAACATAATCCCATAACCAACATGCAGGACCTAAAGCGATCTCCTCTTCTGGTGAATGATAACTCACTTCTTTTGGTTTGGAAGGTGCAACTTTCAAATCAAAATCTAATGAATGTGGTGAGAGCTCCACTGGAACTTTAATTCTCTTATACGCTTCGGTATGTGTAGCTTGTAAACCTCTTGAGACCTGTGATCTATAACTGCGGACATCTTCTAAATCCACAGTTGCTGATACAACTTCAACATCATCCAAAGAGAATTGTTTACCTTGTGCCACGATTTCACCATTGACAAAAATTGACGCACATCCGTCATAATATAATCTATCACCATCACAACCTTTTTGATTGGCATATAGATAAATACCACCACATTTAGCCGTTGCCTCCTGGATCAAATTGATTCTAGTGTGTAATTTACGAAGTTCGTGATGAGAACCAGAAGAGTTTGTGATGATTTCAACACCGTCTAATGACATGTCAATATGTGGTGATCTAGCAGTGAATAACTCTTCACATGTTTCTGCTCCAATGACAGTATCAAGAGTTGAAATAACAGCATCACCAAAATCCACGGATTCTTGTCCTGTTATTTTTTGAATGGATCTAGGTAAAACAAAATTTTCAACATATCTTGGTCTCTGCCATGGTGTAAAGAATCTCAATTCACGATAATTACCATCATTAGCACACCAAATTTTAGGTCTAATAAGTAGGATTTTACCGTCATACGACAAAATACGACAATTATACTTTGAGTTTTTGTGGATAACTGGGAGACCTATATCTAAAAGTATACCAAACGTCTCTTTGTTTTGCAAAATGGAAGCGTACATCTCCCATGAGTGCAAGTATATATCATTTTCTAGAAAGTGATCAAGACATCCGTAACCACTTATCTCTAATTCTGGACCAACTCTTAGGGTAGCACCTCTCTCCTTAGCGATTTTGATACTTTCCAAAATTCTATCTCTGTTTCCTTCAAAGTCCAATGCCCATTGGTTCAAGTTACACGTGGCAACAGTAATTAAATGCCCCATTTCCAGCCTTCTGTCGTTTCTGAACAATTGATTAAATAATAGAAGCTGGATTATGACTGATAACAAAGCGCACTGAAAACTTCAGTATACATTCGCGAAATTCACGTTCATCTGCCAAAATATTTCGGGTCCCCGTGTGAAAATTTATTTCTTCTGAAATTATATAAAAACTGCAGAATTGCCACTCCTCGTTTATCACCATCCATTTGAGAATTAACTATATCAACACATATAAATTACCAAAATGGCTGAACCATTATCAGACGTCAGATTATTCATTAGACCACTTCCATTCGATGGTGAGTATTTAGTTTTTAACCAACAGAGCGCTATCTTTCAATTGGAGTGATTCAAAACCGCGCCACCATGTTATAGTTATGGGGTCAAGGGATTGAGAACTCAAGAACTATTGGATTCGTTCTTACAAAATATGAACAATTTACTAACGTGTGCTTTATTTAGTTCGTGAAGAAGAAATTAAAGATTTCTTTGGACCAATCGGTGAAATTAAAGAAATTTCAATTGCTAACGGTTTCGCTTTTGTTGAATACGCTTTAGCTGATGATGCTAAAAGAGCTATTGATGAATTAAACGGTAAACAATTCATCGATGCTCCAATTGAATTACAATTCTCTAGAGCTAAAAAGGAAAGATTTAGAGTTTTAGTTTCAAACATTACTGAAGGTGCAGCATGGCAAGATTTGAAAGATTTCGTCCAAGATCAAGGTTTCGAAGTCACATATGCTAATGTTCATACTAGAGAAAATGATGGTACTGGTGTTTTAGAATTCGCCACTGAAGATCAATTATTAGATGCTATTGAAAAATTAAACGGTGCTGATTTCAGAGGTGCTGCTTTAGGTTTAGAAAGAGATTTAAACCCACCACCAATCCGTTCAAGTCGTGGCCGTGGTGGTTTCGGTAGAGGTGGTTTCAGAGGTGGTTTCGGTGACCGTGGTGGATTTGGTAGAGGTGGTTTCAGAGGCCGTGGTGGTTTTGGTGACCGTGGTGGATTCAGAGGTGGATTCAGAGGTCGTGGTGGTTTCGGTGATCGTGGTGGATTTAGAGGTCGTGGCGGCTTTGGTGACCGTGGTGGTTTCAGAGGTGGCCGTGGTGGTTTCGAAGGTGGTTACAGATCAAGAGATGAAGGTAGAGACTTTGGTGGTGAAAGAAGTTTCACCAGAGATAGATCTCCAGGTAGATACTAAATCAATTGATTATTGGAAAAAAGTGTTTCATTCTTTGTTGAAATTTTACAGTCTGTAAAATATTTATGCTAATTGGGCTTCAAAAAAAAAAGACTTTAAAGTTTTATGTTTATTGGAAAATATTGTATCATTATTCTTAAAAGAAAATCAAGTTTTATTTCTATATGTTATATCTTACGAATGAGCGTGGATTCAAAATGTAATTGGGATTATAGTATTTTTTTATTTATTTCACCATTTAAATATCTTTGTTGAGGGAACCCGAAGGATTATTCTGAAGGAGGCTTATCATAAAAACGAGACAACTAATTAATTTGACATAATGTTATTATGAATTGAACTGGACACTAGGGACCATGTGAGACCGATTTACTAACAGTTATCTAGTATAAGGAGATGTACTCTGGGAAATACTAACATTTTTAGTCAGGTAATGAATTATATACCCAATGTTCCTGTTTTGAACATTTCAAGGATGATCACCTTTCGATCTACTTTTTAGCTACTGAGCTACAGAAAATTAGCATATCACTCACGTCTGATTTCATATGTAGATACTTTTAATATTTCAACTATTCAATTGTCATACCAACTTCACTTCTTTCGATAATTTCATCGTTGATTTCAAAATCACGTGTCAATTCTTGTAAATCATTATCAGCTTCTTCATATAACTCTGCAAATCTGTAGAGATTATATGCCATACTTCCTAAAATAATATCACATGAGTAAATATAGTTGATTTTACTATATGATTCTGTTTTCAAAATCATGGCTCCTGTTTTACCAACACTGGTACCAAAATTAGGTATTGAAAACGGTGCTGTAGGGAACGTAAACACCAATGGAGATGCCATCAAATATAGGACATCACCACCTGATTTCTTGAATGAAAACCCTTTTAGACTAGATACTTTTTCTCTCAATCCAATCAAGCGGCCTGGTCTTATTATAACCAAATTATCAAAATTTAATTTCATTAAATCATATTCAATTTTATTAATAATCTTGAATTCACTTGTGAAGTATTTGTAGTAGCAATATCCAGATAAATAATGACCAGTATATATGAATCTAGAAGCACCAGCAAGCTTTGCCGCTAGAGCAACTTGATAATTTATATTATAATTGTTTAAATGACCATCTGTGTTGGATCCAAACAATTTGGAAATGTGACCTTGAGGTTTAACTCCTAATGCAGAATAGACAATTTTTAAATTTGGAATCAATTTAATTTCATTTGGCCAGCAAGAAGCTTCACATACATTAACAACGACTCCCGGACTTTCTTGATAACGACCTCTTCGTGCCAAGATGAATATAACCTGGTTTTCCTCTTTGATTTTTTCAATAAACTTGAAAAATCTTGATCCCACCAAACCAGTAGCACCGATTATTAAAATACTTGATCCTGATCTAGCTAATTCCAAATTCCGTTCTCTTAATTCACCTAATGAGCGGTCGTTTTGCGATAAATCAATCTTTGGTTTGGTGTCTTGGATGTTTGATTCCCTTGAAGTCTGTTTGTGATAAAATGATAAAGTTGAATAATTATCTGAACCCAAAGTTGGGATGGGATTCTCTGGATTGACAGCAGCTCCATGAGAATCTTCACTTTGTGACATGGGAATGATAGCGATTGCGATGTGTGTAGTATCCAAGTCATTAGTATCAATTGATTTTCAAAAGTCATAGTTTCTTTTTACCATGTTCCAAGTTTAAACTGTCACAAAACAACCATTTTAAATCAAATTTACCGGGTGTAACCATGGTTATCGAATCTTGGTAGGTTATGTACACAAAATCATTGGTATCGAGAAAACAATAGTTGGAAACTTAAGCTTGTGGGACCAATTTTTAACCATAAACTCACCATTCATTCACAATCCACATAATTCTTCACCATGGCGGATAAGGGCAAAACAAACATATTAGTCTTTGGCGGTACAGGATTAGTGGGATCACTTTTCCTCAATGAGATTCAAAACTCATCAAACATCAACAAGGTCATAAGCATATCAAGAAAACCACTCAAAACTATCAACAAATATGGGAAACCTCATTCAATTGTGGAACCAGACACGAACAAATGGTATAGAATCATTACCAGTTTGAGCTCTATTGATGTGGTGTTTTCAGCCATGGGCACAACAAGACGCGCTGCTGGTGGATATCAGAACCAGTATCACATAGACCACGATACAACGCTTAGTTTAGCCCTTGCGGCCAAGGAAATGGGTGCAAAGACATTTATCATTGTCACGAGTTTCAATAACGAACATTTATCACTGGTGTTCCCATATTTCGCCTTGAAGAAGAAGATCGAGGACGATGCCATTGCGATCGGGTTTGAGCACCTCAACATCCTTCGCCCAGGTCCCCTAGTTGGTGATAGATCCCAAACACAGGGTTCCTTATCCTGTGCATCGCATCTTTCGAGCTTTATAGCCCGTTTGGCCTATAAAACACCATGTTCTGCTGTTTTCGGGTACTCCATCACTGCACAAGAGGTCGCAGAGGCTGCTGTTTTCCTCTATGAAACGCGTGAAAGCTCAGATCCTGTGCGCATCATGACCAGCAGCGACATGTTGTCGTTGGACGAGGCCTTGGAAAGCATATGAGTTGATGTTGATGTTGAGGTTTTGTTGATGTAATTTTGGATTTTTATATACCCGCGAATATGATATTGTTTGTTTACCTTTTTGTAGTTTATCTATAATATCATGTATTGTACCAGGAGAAGAATCAACCAAAGATGTCGAACGCTGCTGATTTCGAAGCTGATATAGCTTCTCTTGAACATGAAAGTGAGTGTCTTGGTAGAACAAAGGCACATCAAGACTAACCATTATCGCAGTAAACCAACTAAATACCCAAAAGATTGATCTTATGAAAGAGATGGAAAAAATCAAAAAGAAGAAACCTCTAATGGCCAATCTGACCCAACTGCAGTCATTACTATCTAAACAATCACATTCCAGACCTTCAGAATCTCCCTCGAAACCGTTGAGTAAACGAGCTAGAAAATTCCAAGAAGAATATATAATACCTGAACCTGCAAGGCATGAATATTTTGATAGTTCTATTAGTCAAATTTTCAAAAAACCAGTTGAACCCAAGGGTAATGTTCAGAGAAGTGGAAGTGAATCCCAGAGGAACAAAAAGATTGATAATATCGTTTTGGAAAATATCTATAGAATGATTGGTATAACTGCCTTCCCAGTTACAGATCCCTCAAGAGGTATAACTAGAGAACTTTTAGGTATAAGAATTGAAATATTTAATGAGATGGAACTTAAATTTGAGACTCCACATTACATTATATTGGAAAGGGATCATAAAACTGATAAATGGATTGTTTTCAAACATACAGTACCTATATTTGTACAAGTTGAAGAAATTGCTAAAAATTATGATGATTTAAGTGATCCACAAATTTATGGATTTGCTTCAAGAGTACGGGGGATATTGATGAATATTGCCTTTAAGCATCAAGTTATCAATAAGATCCAAGAGGAATGGGGGTCTAATATATATAATCTGGAGAAGGATCTTGCTTTAGAGACTTTGAAATTTAATCTAAAAATACAAGATATTGAAACACTGATTATACTAAACTTGTCATTAGATGAAGTGGAATCATGTTTTATAGAGCAAGGATTTACAGAGAGTGAAAAATTAAGGATTTCAAATGTATTGAAAGGTGATGTGAAAACATTTGAGAAAAGGTTACGAGATGTTATTAAAAATCTTGAAATGTCATGAAATTATGTATTAATAGATGTATTGATTTATAAATTTGATATTAGGTAACAAATGATAGAATAAGAAAGGACCTAAATAACCTAATGAAAGTCCTAATAATTTTTCTGCAAATGTATGATAAAAAACCGCTGTTATTAATAATAATTCACCCCAAAGTAATAATGAAATTAGGATGGTCCATCTAACCACATTTGTCACAGTGAGACTAAACCATGAAGAATCAATATTTTGTTGAGATTCAATATCACCTTTGAAATATGATTCATCTAATTCTTTTAATTCATACCAAAGTATCAAACTAAGTGTAGTTATAAAGCAAAAATGTCCAGATATATCAAACCCACCTTCCCATTCACCATATTTATAACATACTTGAGCGGAAGTAATCTTTCGACTTAATTGACCTGGAGTTATTAGACAAAATCCATTATCTAATTTAACCCAAGTTCCATTATATGCACTGCATTGTTGTAATGATTTACTTGATTTGGCTAATATATTTGCAACGGCATTATCAATAACACATTTCCCACCTGACATTAAAAAGATATGATCAATGAAATAGAATAAAATAAATAATACAAGCATCTTTAATGAAAATTTTATGGCAAAATTTTTAAATTTTAATAGAGATAATTGCATTAATTCATCATCGTTTGTATCTTTTTCACCAATTGTATGATTTTGATATGATTTAAATTCTTGTAAGATGTTTACTAGGAAAATAGCTGTGAAAAGGATGGCAAATATATGATTCCCCTTATATGCAAAATGTTCATTAACAAAATTATCTGATGATACCAATGTTGAATCATTTTTAAAAGATTCAAATAACTTTGTAGGGAAAATGAGATTTATTATTGTTCCAATGATGAGAATTGTAGGGTATATGTATAAGAAGGATTTCTCATTGATGAAGGATCTGAGCTTGGATTCGAGTTGTATCAGCGTGCTCATTGTGTGATGTTTTCAATTATGTTTTGGTGACTATGTGATGAGGGGTTTTGGTGATGACGAGTGGTTCAGCTTTATGGGTATCTATATCTATTCCTCAGCATCCACAGCTTATCATGAACTTATAATTTTAAACAAGAGTTCATGAAGTTATAAGTTTCAACAAGAGTTCAAATCAAATGTCAATTTACAATTTCAGACAGCTTGTTTCCAATTTCCGATGCAGCTGAAATAATAAAATTAAACTAGCGCGTTTTGATCCAAATTTAGATCTAGAAGTTGTATTGAGAATGGAATTGGTAGATTAGAATGTGACTATGTTAGAATGTATGTTACTGGTGGATATGATATATATATTACTTTTGTAGAGGTTATAGGTTATAGTCAAGTTATGGATTATATGATTCGTTAAGGACGTTTTACGCAGATCATAGTCCATCACTTGTGCTTGAGGTTGCACAAGCTATTGACAAGCTATTGACAAGCTAATAGAGAGCGAGAAGAGAAACTACGAGTAACTGGTTTACCAGATTATTAAGCTTATTATTACACTTATTAAATATCATCACCATACAGCCAAAGCACGTATTAGCCTTCAAGTTTCAACCCTGTCAAGACGTGTGGCTCCTAAATATCATAAAATTTTGAAAGCACAACATAACTAAACACAGGAACGATATATCCACCGATGAGACCAATGATTTTCTCAATTAATGTATGGTAGAAGATAGCTGTTGTCAAGAGAACAATTACCCAGATAATCACTGTAACTAAACTCAAGACGGAAATGATGGATATCAGTAGTGTAGATATGGTCAAATGAGTGGAAATACCCAATCCATCTGCTTCCTCTTGAAGATTCTGTTCGATCCAATCGATGTTTGGATTCAATAGATATCTCAATTCATAGATCAATGATAGACTCAGTGACACGATGAAAAGGTAATGACCCGATATGTTTAGTGATCCAGGGATCCATGATTCATCATTTGAACATGTTGATCTCTGCACAAGTGTATTTGGTTGACATTTACCACCTGTACTCACTGAATAATGATTCTTGATTATGAATAGTATACTGATTCCATAATAATAGAACAAGTATCTAAATAGGTAAAAAATTGAAATCTTGAAATACTTTGTAACAAATCTTCTAGTCTTGAAAGAATCATCATTAATAGTTGGTAATAAACTTGGAGATCTTTGATTCTTCAACTCTGATAACACAATCCTTACAACGAAAATCCCAACATACAATATATCAAACACTTTAAGTCCATTGTTGGCAAACACCTTGTTGAGGAAACTATTTTCAGATACTAAATACGATCCCTTTAATCTCTCATATGATCCATCTGATAGAGAGCCCCGTATTAATAATCCTAGTATAAGCACAATCGGGTAAACCCCCAAGAAGTAATTCTTCTTCAGTACATTCTCGTTTAGTTTATGAGTTGTATTCACAACAAATACCACAACCATTGTTATTAATTGGAGGAATTGAAATTAAATGTTGTTATCACTGAAACCGTATGAGTTTTTTTTCAATTTTTCCGAAACTACTACAGTACATGAAATATATAAAACGGTAAACTTATACATAAAAATAGCTATATGAACTACTGTTGATAAGCAATAAGCTGTCTTGTCATCATTTTCGTTTATTATTAACGGTACCACTCGTTGCTACTTAAGAATTGATCTTGTAATCTAATATCTTTCGATATTTCTTGAAAGGGATTTCCCCTTGATCTTTTCCCAATGAAATCTCTCTTTGGCACAATTTTGACAAGAACAATTAGGACACCAGCTTGAACCGTTGTCTTTTGAACTTGATGGATCCTCATAAAACTTAAAATATGATGATACTTTGATTAACTTGAGATTATAATACCGTGTAAGATATCTCAAGACATCTTCTTTATTTTTCAAATTCATAAATGATTCTATATCAAATGAAGAGAGTGATAATCCAACAACCCTGTTAATAAACATAAGTAAACATCAAAAGTTTCAATCCCATAAACATTATTGGATAACCTTGTAATATCATCAACAATTTGACGCAATGAAACATTGATTGGAGCTTCATATCTTAACAACTTGTTAAAATTTTGGAAATTATGGAAAACAACATTGACATTAATTAATAATTGTTCAACCAATGATTTCCAATCTTTTTTATCCTTCAAACTTGAAATTAGATTTTTATCAATGAAATTCATGGAAACAGCATACCAATATTCATATTTAACAAAATTGCACAATAGGAAACTTTGTAATTCATTGATTTCTTCAATCCTATTGGATAAATTCTTGGTAATAATCACATAAGGTTTTACTTTCAATATTTCCCTAAAACATCCTTTCAACATTGGATCTTCTTTATCAATGATAATGTATGGAAGATAAGTTGAAATTTTTTCTTCAAATTTCATTGGATTTTTAATTTGTATTTGATATTTAAGATTATTGATCTCTGATTCTTGTTGTTTTAATTTAGCTTCTAAATCTTGGTTGGAAAGTGAAAACTTATCTAAAGAGTCTTGTTGTTGCTTTATAGTATCGGCCAATTCCAATAATTGCCTGAATTTCTCCTCCAAATCTTCAATGGCTTCAGCATTTAAACCGTTTGTCTGTGAAATTTCTGATTGTTTCTCCAAATCTTTATCTTGCACCTCTTCTTTTACAGGATTTATCCTTGTCTCAATCTCTTTCTCCCCAGACAAGATCACTAGATCTTCTTCACTGTCATGTCTAACATTACTCATGATTGGTTCTATCTGTTGAAAACTAACAAAGTAGGTTGATAATTTGATTAACAATTGATGTATAGATAACCAATTTATTTAGTCTTGTTCCATATCCACGTGAGCTATACTAACAGTAATGATAAAGATAAGGATATAGATATATACCCCTGATTCGCGGTCAATATAGTGTAATCCAGAAATTGGCAGATAAACCATTTTAATATGTAGAAACGTCTATTTCAATTGATAAACATACATTCACGTAGAGTACTACTTCAAAAACAAAGTATAGTTCAACAATGGAACAACATATCCCAATATTAACCCCACAACTTTCAAAAATGTAGTGCTATACCAAATAGCTGATATAAACAATATCAATCCACTAATTGTAATAACAACAATCACAAAACATGTTGTATAGCAACCACGGAAACTTCCAAAATCAATTCATTGGGGAATGAAGCACTTTGTTCTAATCTATCTCCTATTCTTTCCTCTAATGAAACTAAACTGGAATTTAAAAGTATTCGAAGTTCAAAAATTTGTGATATACCAAAAGTTACCAATGTAAAGAAATAACCAGTATTATCAACTGATTTCTGTAGAACCAGACTTGATAATGATAAATAATGAATAATTTGAAGTAATATCAACCAACTAAACATTGTGAAGAAATGTCTAGACATGTAACGAAACATTAATGTATGCACTTTATAAAGAACCATATCCAAGTAGTGTAATTTAGGCATACCATCACTAACTAATATAACTGTTTCTTCATTGATACCAAATTTCCTATCTGATGCTATACTTCTTGTGATGAATATTATGAAATGACAGAATGTGAAGATCATAAATATAATCAAGTCTGTGAAATTGGAGTCCATTAAAAAGTTTTCTAAACCTGTAATGATCCATGATTCTCTAGCACAATCATAAACATTTTCGGGTAATAAACCGTGTATAATTGATCCAAATATTAGAATAACTGGGTATATAACCAGTATCAAGTGTAAAGGCTTAAATAAGCTAATCGAACAACAAAATGTAAACCCTGTACGCCTTACCCAGACCAATGGTCTATACCATAAAAGCAAATGAATACTGGTCAACACCACTCTGTCTCATGAACCCCAACACATCTGAATTATTTCAATTTTCTGATCGACACTTTGATAACCAGATTTATCACATTCTAAAATTCAAATTCAAATTCAAACATGTTTATATAATTCGCGAAAAACAAATCCGGTTTAGATTCAAGTCGGAATTGATAAATTCTTTGTTGTTATTACAAGTATGGAGATCTTGTTTTGATATTAAACTTGTTAAATTTAGTGACAAGATGTTGACACATGCTATATATAATCAATTACTCTTGAAGAATGTTAGAATAGAGGTTGTTTATGAAGATAGTCCCATTTTTGCAGATGAAGAAGTCTCTGCAATTGTAAGATTTAGACATTTAGGTGAACCTAAACAAAACAATGTTATTCCTGAAGATTCAGAAGCTATTGTGACACCAGAACAGGCTGGTTCTGTAAAGCATGGTGAACAGCAGGATGGATGGTTTGGTAAAAGAGTGTCAATGCAATTATCCAATGCTGCAAGATCTTTATTCCTTGAAGACGCTGAAAATGCAGAGAGGAAACCAAAATCTAGAAATAATCCAATTGATTTCCTTAGTGGGTATGTTCAATTATCAGGTTTTTTCACATATGATGAAGAAGTTATTGATAAGGAGAAAGTTAAAGATTTCCGTTCCAAGGCTGCAGTGGCTGGTAAGATTGGTGGATTAGAAGGACTTGAATTATCTAAAACACAACAGAATGGTGGTGTAATAAATTCATTAACTTCAGGGATTGGTAATTTATTTAATTCTACAATTGATGAATTAGCAGCTGAAGATGAATCTAAAAGACAAGAAATGGACAAGATCATTCCATTTTTTTCATCATCACAATCATTATTATTTAGTGAATTACATTTAACACCTGGTGAAGTGAAGACTTTTTATTTTAAATGTAAATTACCCATAACATTACCACCTTCATATAATGGGAGTTCCATCAAAATTAATTATCATTTCATAGTGGGTGCATCATTAGATTTAAAAATACCCAAACCTTTAAACATTCATTTCCCATTAAAGATCTATCCAAAATTTGATGATATGGGATATCAACCAATATCAAATCTTGATAGATTTATATTATTATCACCTGATAAAGTATTGAATGAAGCTGTTAATGGTGGTAGAAGATCAAGTTTCAAAAGTATTAAAAAAATTGTATTAACACAACCTAAATTGACACAATCAATCAAGAGGGAGAAATTCTTGGAAAGAATTGAGAATCTTATAAATGATGAAGCCAACCAGGATTTTAATATAACTGATTTTAAAACAATCAAAAATAAAGAAATAATTTCAAATTTTTCAGAAAATTTTCAAAATAATGATTCACCAACAATGTTAATTAAAGAAGGTATATCATTTGAAAAACAAATATCAAAATTTCAAACACAATATATAATTGCTAGAAATGGACAAAGTATTACAACATTAACATTATCTAAACCTTTTTATACCATTGGTGATGAAATAAAATTTCAATTAGATTTAGAAGGTCAACAACTTAAAACTACAGGTATACTTGTATCATTAGAAAGTTTAGAATTAATAAGAGATTCATATTCAGCAGATATTGATATGACTAAAACATTACCACGTGTTATACCATATTATAAAGAATCCATTTCGGTTTATAACACTCAGGGGTTAACTATTTCAATACCAATTCCCTTATCATCAACACCACAATTTAAAACAAATATATTTGAAAATAAATGGTGTCTTTCATTAAAATTTATCCTAAGTGATGAACCCAAATTAGATGAAATTCATAAAGATGATACAGGTATTATTCGATTAGCAAGGGAGAATATTAATGGGAATGATTTTGTTTGTAGATTACCTATAACGGTATTACCCTCATCACAAGATTTTGGTGGGATTAGTGTATAGTTATTTTCTATTATACCAACTCCAAATTTTACCAGGAGAGTGTAGTTTTTTATTTGGATCATTATTGTTTTCATTAACATCTTTTTCCTTCTCTTTACCCAAAAATCCCTTTTTATAATCTTCAAATTTTTTTGAATTATCTAATTTAAACTGTTGAAATTTTTCACTTAGAGATTTATTATCATCTGAATAGATATGCTTAGGTTCAAAAACGTCAAAAATATTATCATCTGTAAAATTATTAAATAATTTATAATTATTTGTTAATTTCCAAAATTCAATAAATGTATTATTAAAATGTTTTAATTGATGTTCATGTGTTGAATTATCAAATTTTTTCAAGAAAGCATCATATTTAACACTTGATAATAAACCTAATAAATAATCTTCAAATTGCCATCTAATATAATCATCACTTCCAATATAACCCGAATAGGAATCATTCCATGACGAAGTAACATTTGTTATTATTGTTGATAACCATTTTTTATCATAATTTGTCAATGTCAATGGTTGCACTAGGTCTTGATCCAAGATTTCCAATGATGATGAATCTATATTTATTAAAACATCAGCCATCTTACCCTTTTGATTTAGTATAAGGGCATTCGAAGTACCCATAACATAATATTTAGTTTTTTTCAAATCTTCAAATAATTGTAATGGAGCATATGGAGCGAAAACACCATTTTTACCAAAAATTTGTAATGGGAAACCAGCAAAATCTAATACTGAATTTCTATCACTTGTTTGGAAACTTGTAGACATTTGGACTGTTTGTGAATAATTATCTAGCTCGGGTGATGAAGAATCTAATAAATTGTTGATCAGGTTTGGTAATAGACTTATGAATGCAAACACGGTTTGACATAACTTTGTAGGGTTTGAACCATAAAAGGCAATTTTCCTTTCCAACAGCATGGCTTTCACAATTATAAGAACATCTTTCTTGAAATCTTTAATCAATTCTCTAAGGGATATCCCTGAATAGAAATCATTCTCATCGATATATGACGAGTCTTCATTGTATATAGTTTGTAGATTCTCATAAAGCAAATCCACAATTACCTTGTCATGGAAATTCCTCTGTTCAAAGAAAGCCTTGGTTACAATACTCAATTTTTCCTTAATCTGACCGTATATAGGCTGTCTCAATATCACCACAATGGCCTTTTGCACACTTGACCGTGTGATCTCTTCGTCTTTTTCCAACAACTCATCCGATCGTATCTGACGCACACACGAGAGGGCAAATAGCGTTGTAGAATTCTCGTCAACATGTTGATCATGTGTCTTGTCATTATAGCACAGTGTGAAATATGAAAAAGTCTCTTCAAACGAGTGGGCACCGTCTGGCAACGCCTGGAACGGTAAGTGTGGCCATATGGTGGAGACGTTGGGTATATCCTGCTGGAACTTGGTGTACTCGATCTCTGGGCCTTTCAAGTGGTGGAAATTGACGATGCAAACACCAAATATCAGGTCTTTTGAGTGGCCTTTGATACGTGATACTTTCCTTGAAGGCGAACGCTGTGGTCTGGCCAGCTGAGGTGCTGGCAGCAGTGTGCTAGCTTGCGTGGCCATGGTGTCCTCCTGGGCCCAGGGGTTCTCCTCCAGCGACATGGTGATGTTTGTGCTGGTTTTGGTGGAATGAATAAATTTGTTGCGCTGAACGGTGTTGATATACTCTCAACTTGAGAATGATCAACGAAAAAGATAATACTACAACAACATAAATACAAAGGCATTCATTGACTATACAGCCTACAACTCAGCAAGCACCTTCTCAGCACTGGAAACAGTGACCTCGGTGATGGCCTTCTCCTTCTTGATGTATGTGATAACACCATCCTTCACCACGATGGCATATCTAGCAGCGACCTCACCTAGTGGGTCAAACTCAGTTGTAGCCAATCCGTTGTCCTTGGAAAATTTCAAATTGGTGTCGCTGGCAAAGACGATCTGCTCCTGCTTGTCGGCAACACTGAACTTCTGTGCCCAGGCATAGTTGGCAAACAGGTTGTCCTTGCTTAGGACAATGACTTTAGCACCCTTTTGTTGGAACTCTTTCAAGTAGGTTAAATAACCTGGTAAATGTTGTTCAGAACATGGTGGCGAGAAGGCTGCTGGGGTGCCCACAATGACATAGGTGCCCTTGTGCAGGTCCTTGAACTCCAGTTTGGCTGGTGATTCTTGGTTGCCCTTTTTAGCTGAAGCATCGAACTTGACGTAGTCTAGTGCGTATTGAGTTGGTAGTTGAGCTGAAACGGATAGTGTCATGATTGTGTGGTTTGTATTGTGTAGTTTGTAGTTGTATTGTTCTACATTGCACAATAGACCCCTTATATACTTTTCCAACAGCAATTGTGTATTAGCAATTGAGGTGTTTACGTTATACAGCAACTTTTTCGCAACTCCATATGATGGTTATTAATCCGTGACACATTACATCAACCAATAAGAGTAAAAGATCAAAGCTGAATTACATCTGGTGATAGAACGTCTATGTATAAATATGCTATAAATAAGGTGAAATGTGCAACTCACATGTAGAAAGACTCCTCGTGATAATCAATCCTCACTATGGAATCCCTGATCAATCCAGAGACTGCGCTTCTCATATCATCAACAAATCCTCTTGGTCCACTAGATATAAAACATGTAGACATTGAAAGATCTACTTGATTAACAATCTCTGAGACTCTAGGTCTACCAATTGTCTTTGATAGTTTAACCTCGGTGTTACTATCAACTTCCTGTTTCAATAACGAAGATGTAGATTCATTATCATCTATCTTATTCGGTTCATTAGATCTTGTATAGATAATCTCCACTTCAACTCCATTAACGGTCAAGTATTCCATATCTGGTTCAAATAATTTATAATAATCCATACTCTCCACAATCCAAATAAATTTAATCAATTTACTTTGTGCCCTCCCCTGATTTTGTTCAATTAATTCAACAGCTTGGGAATAACATGGTGGGAATCCAACGCCTGCACATACAAAAACATATTGTTCATGCATTTTTAATGGAATACGATGACCATATGGTCCCTCTGTCATTACATCCACAATGGCAGATTTACTCATCTTTTCCATCATAAATTTTCGAATCTTACCAGTAATACCATCATGTGTCTTCATAACAATAACATTAAATCCTTCTTCACCAGGTCTCATTGATTTCATTATGGAAAATGGATGTGATTGCCAAAATCTTAATTTTAAATTAACAAAATAAACATAATAATAACATCCGGGGAAATAATAATCATTTAATTCAACAGGTTTAGGAATTAAAACTCTAACAAGTCGATCATTTAATTGTATAATTTGAGCCTTTTTAACACCACCATTCCATAATATTGTCAAGAACCTCCATATACGATCATACACCCAAATGACAATCGTAGCATATAACCATGCCATCCATCCAAGTGTATTACAATGATACCACATTGAAATAATGAAAACAATACCAAACCCCTTGTGTAAAATTAAAAAAAATTCATATGATAATTCCCTTAGAGAATTAGATGCTTGGAAAAGTATCAATACTGATAATATCATCCCAACAATTCCCCATTGCCAATATGCATCAGCGGCCCACATGGGATAATCACCTTCTCTCACGGCATAATTTGTCCATACTAATGAATGAATTGCAGCTTGTAATACCATCCCTCTAGCACACCATTTATGATATGTTAAAAATTTTGTAAATGATGAACCTGTTAATTTGATGAATGGATTATTTCTAATACCAAATATAAAAGTTGGTGGAATTAATGCAAATGATCCAAATGCGGTTCTATATCCTATAAGATCTTGTAATTGGTTTAAATATGTAGATTGATATGCATTGGGTAGTTCAATTGAATACCCCGTTGTAGTGGCAAGAATCATATATATTATGAACATTGTTATAACTATTGATTCTAATGTTGTTGGGATATGAATTGGTATCTTCCACAATTGATATTTTGATCTAGAGAATAAATTTGGAACAGTGACTCTATACCTCAATTTATTAACAAATGAATTTGAAAACTTGGATCTATTTGAATCCGTGTATGATATGATGAAACTCTTGATAAAATTTAATATTGTACCAATCATTAAAACAAATGTCCAAAAAAATATATACCCCCATTGATATGCTTGAGATCTAATAACTTGTGCATATATATGATTAAAAGATCTTCTACTAAATTCAAAAGATGTAACATTAACAGAAAGTGGATGATATGTCCTTATTTCTTTATCCTCCTCTGTTGCCATTTGTAAATAATTCGTAGCATTCCTTTGATAATTTTTCAATTCCTCCACTGGATAATCCACCATTGCCTTGGTAAAACAACGTTTCCTTAAATGATCATATGCATGATCAATATATGATCTACTTTTATCATGTCCTTGACTCTCCAAACAATTCGTAACTGATCCTAACCAATCTATATTATGACATCGACACATATATGATTTCATATTTTGCTTTGTTGAATTACAACCCCAATCAAAATCTTTCATATAATAAATACATTGTGTAGCTAATATACTATCAATAATAACTAATCCTTGTGATACACTGGCCAGTATACAAACTGAGAATATCAGTGTTATGTATTTCATCTTGATAATATCCTCAGGGTCTTCAATAACTGTAACGATAACATGGGTGGTGAGATGTATTTAAAAGGTTTGTCGAAGCCATTGTAATTTATTTGCAGATGTAATTTATTTGCTCACTTGCATATTGAAATCTTGAGATTTTAAAGGGTGATTAAACACCAATCAGATGGGCTTATTTGAGGTAATAAAGATCTAAAGGGTTCAAAGGGTTTATTATATCATATTCCTCGATCGTCTTCTCCTTGAAAGTCCTTGGAGAGCAAATTTGATGTTTGGTGATTTGATAGTGAAGATTTTAGCTGTAAATTATCCAGAGCTTGCACCAGATTGGATCTATAGCCAAATGAAGTATTGGACCCTATAGAAATGATATTATAGGTCACATAGACCTCACAAATCTCATTCTCATAAAATATATCCACGCATCTTTAGCCAAAACAATATCATCTCCATATATTTATAGTATGATTTAAACTTCACCTTATCTATATGCCTACAAAAGAAATTCGCGGTATATATTATTATTTTCGCGGCTCATCGCCAAAATTTTAAACTTCTGGAGACATAAACTAAATATTATCACAGATCTGTCATCAATTGAATTGTTGATTTATGTATAATGAAAGTCGTTGCACTGGTATCCGGTGGGAAAGATTCATGTTTCAATATCCTCCATTGTTTAGCACAAGGTCATGAATTAATTGCATTAGCTAATTTAAAACCTGTTGATCCAACTGTTCAGGAACTAGATAGTTTTATGTTTCAAACTGTGGGACATGATGCATTGGAATTTTATTCAGAAGTGGTTGGAGTACCGATGTATAGAGGTGATATAAAGGGGAAATCTGTGAATCAACAATTAGACTATAAGATCACAGAGGAAGATGAAATTGAAGATTTATATTTATTATTACAAAAAATTCAAAAATATCATCCAGATGTTCAAGCTGTATCTGTTGGTGCAATCTTATCTTCATATCAAAGAACTAGAGTGGAAAATGTTTGTCAAAGATTAGGTTTAACTTCATTAGCATTTTTATGGCAAAGAAATCAATTAGAGTTAATGACAGAAATGGTGGAATCATCAATGGATGCTCGTATAATTAAAGTTGCAGCAGTAGGGTTAAATGAAACCCATTTAGGTAAAAGTTTAAAAGAATTGTTTCCAACATTACTCAAATTAAATCAAAATTTTGATGTACATATATGTGGTGAAGGTGGTGAATTTGAAACTTTAGTACTTGATGCTCCATTTTTCATTAAGAAATTAGTACTTAGAGAATCTGAACAATTTGTATCAAATGATCAAGTTGCCTATATGAATCCAATTGTGGAGATTGTGGATAAGACTGAGGATGATGGAGAATATCATAGTGTTAAAGAATTAAATGTTGATTGGAGTAAATTTTTACCTAAAGATTGTCAATTACTTTCAGAGAATTTTAAGGAAATTTATGAAGATTTGCCCAATGTTTCTGATGAATCTTTTGAATTGATACCTTCTTCATTCATTCATACACCACAACAATCTATTCATAAATTGGGAAATAAACTATTCATATCAAATATAACTAGTGATTTGTTAACTGTTGAAGATCAAGTCAAAGATGTCTTTAATAAATTGAAACAAGTTTTAACCAATGAGAAAATAGACACTTCACATATACAACACTCCACATTATTAATCTCAGATATGACAAATTTCCTAAAAATCAATAGTATTTACGTTCAAAATTTCCCCAATCCATTACCACCTTCAAGAGTTTGTGTTCAAACTTGCTTGCCAAAAGGTATACATTTACAATTATCAGTTGTTGTCTTGATTAATTCTTCTAAAAAAACAGGATTACACGTTCAAGGAAGAAGTTATTGGGCACCTGCAAACATTGGACCTTATTCACAAAGTATCATTGATGAAAACCTATGTGCCTCTTTAAGTGGTCAAATCCCATTGATACCAGCTTCAATGGAACTTTCCAAAAATTCAAATCCATTGTTTCAAGGTGTATTATCATTACAACATTTTGATAATGTTAAAGAAGTTATTGGTTGTGTTAATCAATTATCTGTTGTCTCATTTATCAAATCATCAAGTTTAGTATCAGGTGCATCAAAGATTTGGCTCAATTATTCTGAACAATCTGAGAATTCAAATCCACAAAATGTATTATTGATTGTTCAAGTGGATGAATTACCTAAAAATGCAGATATAGAATGGGGTGGTTTAGCTTTTAAAAAATTGACAAATATGTATGAAGATGATAGTGATGATGAGCTAGAAACTGTTTCAAAAAAATTGGATAATTCATTAATTTTACAAGATTCATTATATTATGGTAATAATGGTGAATTTGTATCTACATTGGCTGTTGATTCAATTGATTTTAAGCTAATTCCAAATTTACATTATACCATTTATACCAGACCAGAGAATGTTTTGCATCAAGACGATGGTGTTTCAGTGGAATATATACCTGTTGTTAATGTTTGGAATCATAACGGTGAATTAAAGAAATTTGGTATTGTTATCAGAGGATGTTGAGCCCTATGTCATGTGACTCTGAACATTAGATCACGTGCTGTCTCTTGCCCTAATACAACACCCATACACCACTAACACCACACCAAACATACTTTTTTTGAAACGGGCCACTCCATATTTATTGGTACGCCCAGAATCCCAGCCAGCTGCTTACATAACACCAACTCTGGCACCAATTTTCCTGTTGGTGACACACCTGGTATTATACGTAGCTGTGAGTCTATAGCATTTTTTACAAAATTATCATCAAACATCTATACATTATAATATTTGAGATAGAGTAAACCTAACCAGTTTAAACATCAACAACACATATTCAAGATGTCTGCTACCCAAGCTCCAAAATGGTATCAAGCTGAAGACGCTCCAGTCCCAAAGAACACCAGAAAGACTGCTCGTCCACAAAAATTAAGAGCTTCTTTAGTTCCAGGTACTGTTTTGATCTTATTAGCTGGTCGTTTCAGAGGTAAAAGAGTTGTTTACTTGAAAAACTTACAAGACAACACTTTATTAGTCTCTGGTC